>QRDG01001881.1:106000-273453 GCA_012064385.1 Puccinellia tenuiflora | reverse complement strand
GATAGATAACCGTACTATCAAGAGGGGCTCTCAAGTGAGATTTAGCGTATCGGTCGTAGAGAGCTCAAACCTTTGCATCCTTGGCATCACCTTTATTGTTCTTATTTGTCTCTCTTATCGTGGGGTGGTTTTGGTGCTTGTCGTGCTTGTCATGACAAGGCCAAGTTCACCGAAAACAAGATTGGGTTGCATCTTCTATTGCATTTCGGTTGTGGAGATTTTGACGGTTCACCCGTGAGGAAAGGTTCACACCTTCCTACCCATAATAAAATCTCCATTGGCCTATTCTTATTTAGCCTTCATCCATATGAGTATTTAGAGCTTGTGTTCATCTCCATACCAAGCTCTAACTCATCAAAAACGGATTTCATATGCATATCTTGTTGCGTTTTTTTATGTTGGAGGTTTTACCAGCTTGTCTTTTCTAGAGAGGTCAAACTCTTTCCTTGTGACCTCCTCCTCACATGATGGACTATGATGTTTCTCTGCATGATCTTGTAGACCTCTTAATTGCAATTCCAACGAGCCCAAGATCATCGAATCGGAGTCCGGATGAAAAAGTTATTGCAGTTTTCGTTTTGCTGTTTCTGTCAGTTTTCAGAAAACCGGATATTCCGGTCCTTCCGGAAATCTCCGGTTGGAATATCCGGTGACCTCCAGAAGGTTTCAGCAGTTGCGCGGACTAGGGTGGAAATTCCGGTCCAAACCTGAACCGGAATATCCGGTCTCTGTTTTTCCTGCAACGACTCTTTTTCGTGGGGTCCTATAAAAGCCCCCTTTCTTCCCCAAGTGAACACAGCTCTTTAGCACGAAAAAGCCCCCCATTGTTGACCTTCTTTGAGCTTAGATTTCTCTCTATTTCTCCATGATTCTTGCCTCCAATTAGAGGGAAAAGAGAGAGGAGATCTAGATCTACACTTCCACCAAACCATCTCTCCTCTAAGTGAGGGGAACCCTTTGGATCTAGATCTTGGAGTTCCATTTGTTGAGTTCTTCTTTGTTCTTCCTCTCTTCTCCCCCCACAAGCATTAGTTGCTTTTGGTGGATTTGAGAGTGAAGGATTTGACCACTTAGTGTGTTCTTGCCATTGCATCGGTTGCATCGGTTTGAGTTCTCTACGAGGATTCGTTTGAGTGAAGTTGAGAAGCTTGTTACTCTTGGGTGCTTGGGTGCCCTAGAGCTTGTTCCTCTAGGGCACGTTGGTACCCTAGACGGTTGTTGATTTCTCGGAGTCTTGGTGGCTTACGGGATTTGTTGGGAGCCTCCAATTAGGTTGTGGAGGGAGGCCCAACCTTGTTCGCTTCGGAGCTTTGGTAGCTACGAAGACATTGTCGGGAGCCACCAATTGAGTTGTGGTGTGTGCCCCGGCCTTGAAGCATCTAGTCTTGGCGGCTCGGTGCATTTGGTGAAGACCCTCCAACTTGTGGAGTGTGCTTCATCCTTGTAAAGGTTCTAGTTGTCAACCTCAACGGCAACATAGTGACAAGTGCCTCGCCACATTGGTGGTAAGACACAACGGAGATACGGTGTGCCATATAAGGCTACTCGGTGTTTTCACATTGGTGAACACCGCGCCGCTCCAACGGAGACTAGCTTCCATTGGGAAGTGAACTTCGGATAAATCATCGTCTCCAAGTGCCTCGGTATTTCTATACCCGAGCTTCTTACTTATGCTATTTACTTTGTGATAGACATCGAGCCTAAAGTCATATATCTTGCTATCACCTAGTTGATTATATTGCTTAGCATAAGTGTTGGTGCACATAGGTGAACCTAGCTAGTTAGGTTTTGGCTTGATAAATTAAACGTTAGTTTATTCCGCATTTATTCAAGCCTTAACCGTAATAATTTTAAATCGCCTATTCACCCCCCCCTCTAGGCGACATCCGCGTCCTTTCAATTGGTATCAGAGCAGGTTCTCTCTTTATAGGGCTTCACGGCCTAGAGAGTAAAGGTGTCGTCTAGTAGTGCACAATGCCTCTTTAATATTCGATGGCACTAATTATATGATTGGAGAAATCACATGCTAATTATTTTAGGGATATTGATCCATCTATAGAGCAAATCTTAGATATGGGTTTTCCTCCTCCAAGGATCCGAAAAGATTATCTTTGGAGGATGAGGAAAATTCTATCTAGATGCTCAAGCTTCTAAGTGGTTTTCATGTATTTGAGAAATGCATTTGCTTTGTCGGTTTCTCCTTATCGAAATGCTCATGAGCTATGGACCAAGTTTCAAGACAATTAGGGTGTGTCCATTGATAGTGAGAATGATTGTTCTCCCTCCACCTCCGGGCGTAATGAGTTCTCAACTTCTTCTACCTCACCTACATGTGGCAAGCCACAAAATGATGCAATGGGTGAGTATGGATAAATTTTGCAATGATGATAGTGAGCTTCCTATAGATGATATTTCATCTCTATCTTATTGCAATGATTTATCTTTGGACTTAAACACATCTAGAACTATAGATGTTTCACATGCTTGTGTTAAGAGTCCTTGCATATCTTCTAAATCGTCAAGTAGTGATGATCATGACAATAATAATGATGATGAAGAAGATGATGCTTACTTAATAAGAAGGTCTAATGGTTCTTAATGCTCTTTCAAAGAATGAAAATGCTTGTGAGAACCTACATGAAATCATGAGCACACTTGTTGAGCGAGGGCTTACTATTGAAAATTTGGAAACTCGTGAAAATGAAAGCCTTAGCCACGAACGTGATTATGCAAACACGATTGCGGATCTTGAGGAAGCTCTTGAAGAAGAACAAACCACCAAGAAATCTCTTGAGGAGACATTTACTCTAGAGTTATCTAAAGCAAATGAAACCCATGATAGAGCTCTCAAGGTGGCTAATGATTTTAAAATAAAAAATTATGAGCTTGTTGTTCAAATTGTTAGACTCCTTGAGGCTAATGTGAAATTTGAAAAGG
Source organism: Puccinellia tenuiflora (assembly GCA_012064385.1). Taxonomy (NCBI): domain Eukaryota; kingdom Viridiplantae; phylum Streptophyta; class Magnoliopsida; order Poales; family Poaceae; genus Puccinellia; species Puccinellia tenuiflora. Next base: position 270,516 of record QRDG01001881.1, on the reverse strand, counting down.
ATGTCAAGTCGTTGGAAGATTCTCTTGCACATCTCACTAAGTCTCATGATCAACTCCAAGCTCAATTACTAAAAGAGCTTCTACTTGTTCTCCCATTTCTATTAATGTTGATGCTTGTGCTAGTAACTCTATTTCTTGTGAAGCATCCATTCTAAAGGAGAATGTTGAGCTAAGGGCTCAACTTAAATTGCTAACTAGCAATTATGAGATATTGAAGAAAGCCATGAGAAGCTCTCGAGCTCTCATGAAGATCTTCTAGTATCTCATGATAAGCTAAAGTTAGCTCATGAGGCTATTGCTATCAAGGTAATATCTATTGAGCCTCATGTGGACAATGGCACAACTTCTACTAAAAATGCTACAATGCCATGTGCTAGTCCGTGTAATTCTTTGTCTCACACTAGTGGTAAATCATATGTTGAATTACACTTCATGCCTAGTTGCTCTAACAATGAAGCCTCAACTTCCACTAGTACTTGTGTAGCTACTAACCTTGTAGGGAAGACTAAAGAGAACAAGGCACAAGCCACTTCTTTGAAGAAAGATGTGGAGAAGCGTTATAAAGGGAAGGCCACATTTGACAACATGTTGAGTATGCAAAAAATCCCCAATGACAAGAGTGGACTTGTATTCAACTCCAATATCAAGAACAAGTCCAAGAGTAGCAATAAGAAGGGCCAAGAACAAGTCAATCACTCGGCCAAGATTGTATGCTTCAAGTGCAAAGTTGAAGGGCATCATGTTAGGGATTGCCAAATGAAAAAGAAGCCTCTTAGTGAGAAGCAATTAGGGAAGCGGCCTATTGTTCAATCTCTTGCTCAACCTCGGGTTGAACAAAGGCCACCTCCTAAGAAGACTCAAGTCATTGCTCCTCAAGTTGAGGAGCCTATTAAGAAGAAAGAAAAGAGTCGATATTGCTACTTATGCCGTGAGAAGGGTCACTTGGCTTCTTCATGCACTAATGGTACTCTATCCAACCCCATAATAGTTGATGATGTTTATTCTCTTAGGAAGGATAGGGTTGGCAATGTGTTTGCAAATATGTGGGACTCAAAGTGGTGTCAAGAAAAGAACCATTTGGGTTGCCAAGCCTATTGTGACTAACCTCTTAGGACCCAACTTGGTTGGGGACCAACAAGCTCAAACTTGATCAATAGGTTGTGATGGAGGACATTGGAGACTTGGCTGTCCTTGAAGAATTAAGGTATCTTCTTGATTATTATTTCCACAAGCCAAGTCATTTGGATTATATTATCATATCTCATATCCAATGCTCCTTCTTGCGGTAACTTATATTTAAATTATATATACATTGAAAGTTGCTTGCTCCCTAGCATGTGTTAGTTTTGTTCCTAGCATGTGCTTGTATATGTTGTGCTTATTACTTACCTTAAGCAATCAAGTTTGTGTATGTTAATGTGCGCTCCATATATGTGTAAACTTTGTGTTGAGTCCTTATTGGATCTTGTGTTGATTTCAATGGGCTCTTTTGAGAAATTAATGGACTATCCCATTTTGGGGGAGTGATATGCTTTGTGCACTTCACTAACCTAAAAATGTGTGTATATGAGTAACACCACCTAGTATTGATATATCAATATTATCTAGTAACTATGTGGTGTGTCATGCTCATGAGAAATTCAAATTCTATAATGTCTATTAATTATCTCTATTTGATTTTATTTGCCTCTTGTTAAGAAGAAATGAATTACCACATTGTGGGGGAGTAATAAGCTATGTGCATATTACAATCCTACAAAATGTGAACATTTGAGATTTGCCACGTAGATTCGATATTGTAAGTTATCTTATTCCTATGTGGCATATTAGCTCGAACAAGTTCCAATTTGCTTTTTAGCTATCTTTTGGCTCTTGTTTGTGTGAGTTTGCTTGGTGTGGTTTTTCTCTAATATGCATTTCCATGCATTAATTGAGAAACTATTTGTTCCATATTATTCTAACCATGGCCTTGCCGGTTGGTTTGAATAGTTGGAACTACCAACAAACCTTATTAAAATATGGTGTTTTATTTCTTATCACTTGCCATATGTTTTATCTTGTGAGGATATTCTTGGATACATCTTATCATCGGGAAAATAATTCCAAATGGTCACTGTCCTTGGACAATCCATATTTATGTTTGTGATAGAATATTTTTGATTATCCTTACATTGGCATTGTCTTTTATTTGCCCCATCTCTTGCCAAAATATTTATTTGACTCCCTTTGCCTTCCTTGCCTCTTGCATGGATCCTAAGTTTCAAATTGGTAGTGTTTAGTGTTGTAAATAAAATATGAAGAGTAATGATCCCTTGTGCATGCATTTTGTATTCAAATGCAAATATCAAAATAATGCATGAATCTTGGGGGAGCATTCCTTTTTATTTAGAACACCATCCTATCTATCAATATTTGATCCTTTCAATTGGCATTTGATGTCTATCGTATGTATTTATGGAAGACAAATCTTTTTCTCTTGATGCTTTGTGCCATCATGAAAAGTGTAAAGGGTGCTTGGTTTATTTAGTGTAACCTCGCTCTCTCTTGGGAGTCTTGCTTTCTCATTTCTTGTTTTATGTTTATCCTATAGAATGAGAAAACCCTTTGAGCATGTCTCTTTCTTTTATCTTATATGCTCATTGGCCTTGCCTAGGTACCTTCAATTGGTATTAATTGGAATTTAATATCTCCTCCATAGATATTTGTTTCAATTGATATTTATTGTGAGAATTTTGATACCTTATTACTTTAGTTGACTTTACTTGATTCCGGTCAAGTATTATCCTATTCTTGGTATCCTGTCTCCTAGTTGGTATCTTATTTTTCAATTGGTGTCTTATCTCTCATGTGTTGTTTGATTTGACTCCTATTGATATCACACTTCATGTGTTGATGTGTTTTGAAATCAATCATATGTTGATTTGATTTTTCCTCAATCATGTGTTGATTTGGATTTTGATATAATTTGGACAGCCTTTTTGTGTCACACTTTGGTGTGCTCTCTTCTTGGTTTACTTGGTGTTTTGTCCAAATTGTATCCCATTTGGTTCTTGCAAGTCCATGCATGCATATTTACTAGTATATTAATTTTATGGCATGCTAGTCTTTCTTGATCCAATATATAGGGGATACTCCACCAAATCCTAAATCAGCTAAGATGTGCATGAAATTAAATTTTATATCTATATGCACATATTTATGTGGAGTGTTTCCTATGTATTATAGTGTATCTAACTACTATGGAACGCAATGAGTTTGGGAACCATATTGTACTTGAATTATGTTTTAGGTACAACTAAGAAGCGTTGGATGCTTGCCTCATTCATAAGGAAGGTGGTCTCACCGTGTGATTTTAGGAGTCAAGCTATGATGACTAACAAAAGATCATCTTCGTCATCACCAATGCATATCGGTAACAAGTATCTATCCCATGCATATTTTTCTTGTATTCAACCTTGTGTAGGTTGCCCCTTAGCATGAAAACTTTAAATGTGCAATTGTTGTGGTTTTGGCTTATTTCCTTCACTTGGTATATCTTTGTGATATTTTTGATGAAATTGCAAAAAAAAACCTTCCTTCAATTGGTATTATTTCTTTGTGATACTTGTTGCCTATCTCAAAGCATTTCCACTATCTCTTGTTCCCTTAGTGATATGTGTGATGCATTTGATGTGTTTGAAGTTCATTTATATACAATGAGATAAATTTGAGCTATGTGCTATTCTTTAAGCAATATTTTTTTTTGTATATTCATGACTTCCTTTTGGTTACCATGGTCTCCCTTCTTCGACCATTTCATATGTGCAAGTTTCTTTGTCGATGAATATCATTAACGATTTGTTTACTTAGAAACCTATACATATGAGAGAGGTCAACTTTTACTTGGTATCCTACTTTCTTTCAAGCCACCTTGTCTTTTATCTATAATTCTTTGGTGGCTCCAAGTTTGTCTCGTGAGTGCTTGTCTTATTTCTATTCGCATCTTTGTGCACTCACATTTTATTGAAGATTCTCCTCTTCATGCTCATCACGGTGAGTATGTTGATTTTGTTGGCTAAATGTTCTCACTAGCTCTTGGTTTTTTTTTCGATTGGTTTTAATTTCCAATTGGTGACTTTGAGCTTGTGAACATATATTTTTTTTAAATCTGCTTTGTAAGTTGTGTGTGTCAATACTTGATGTATAACTTATCTCTATTTGGTTAAGACTATGTGTCTTACCAAATTAATTGTCTTGTCACACACACATACTCTTGGTTGGGCCTTCATTGATAATTTCTTTTAATTGGTATCTCCTTATGGCTCAACCACATCTTTTGTGCAAGTGCTTTGTTTTGCTTTAAATTTTACATCCTTGCACTTGGTAAGGTTTCTAGATGATTTTGGGGGAGTGAGGATTCCATATTTGTGTACTCCTCAATAGTGCATGAACATTGAGGAGCTTCCTTATTTTTATTTAGAACTCTCGGTTAGGATCTTCTTGATTGCTTTTCTCCTTTGTGGAGATGTTTAGAATGATTTCATCCTTTTGCAATCTTTGGATCCTCAATATAGTTTGATTTCCTCTATTATCCGTTAATGGATATGTGCATTTGATTTCACTCATATCTTGATAAATGCATGACTTGTGGAGGAACTCATATTATATTGGCCTTCTAAATTTTTCTTCCCATTTCGGCAATCAATGCCAATGGGGGAGAAGTTTTAGAGGGTTCAAGGGAATTTGGTTTTATGCTTTCGTTTGGTTCTTAAGCATTTGCCTCTCATGCTCATGCATCCTTGTCTTGCAAGGTTGCTTAATTCATTATATAAACCCTCTCAAAAGGGATTGTCATCAATTACCAAAATGGGGGAGATTGAAAGAGCATGGTTGCCCCCATGTGTTGTTTTGGTAATTAATGACAATCTCTATGGACTAATTTGTGCTTTGAGTTATATTTGCAGTATTGGTCCATTAGTATGCTTTGAACTCCATATGTTGGAGTCAAGGCTAAAAGAAGAAATATCATTTGTTGATCAAGGCCAAGGTGTTTATCCATGAGCATGAATCAAGAGGAAGATCCTATGTTGACCATGGAGGATGGCGTCACGTGGTGATCGTCATCAAGATAAAGGCCAAGTGAAGATATGTCGAAGAGTGCCTCTCCCATCTTGGTGTATGGGGGAGCAATATGCGAGTCTTCACCGAGCGGAGCAAAATCAAGAAAGGTGATCCACTTGAGAGGAGATCAAGATCGTCATCATCTAGCTCAAGTGGAATGCACAAGGCAAAGGTATGATCTTGATAGGGTTTCTATTTTACCGGTCTCACGGTGTAGTTGGGAGACCGGGTTTTAGGATAGATAACCGTACTATCAAGAGGGGCTCTCAAGTGAGATTTAGCGTATCGGTCGTAGAGAGCTCAAACCTTTGCATCCTTGGCATCATCTTTATTGGTTCTTATTTGGCTCTTATCGTGGTGTGGTTTTGGTGCTTGTCGTTCTTGTCATGACAAGGCCAAGTTCACCGAAAACAAGATTGGGTTGCATCTTATATTGCATTTTCGGTTGTGGAGATTTTGACGGTTCACCCGTGAGGAAAGGTTCACACCTTCCTACCCATAATAAAATCTCCATTGCCTATTCTTATTTGGCCTTCATCCATATGAGTATTTAGAGCTTGATACCAAGCTCTAATTCATCAAAAACGGATTTCATATGCATATCTTGTTGCGTTTTTTATGTTGGAGGTTTTACCGGCTTGTCTTTTCTAGAGAGGTCAAACTCTTTCCTTGTGACCTCCTCCTCACATGATGGACTATGATGTTTCTCTGCATGATCTTGTAGACCTCTTAATTGCGATTCCAACGAGCCCAAGATCATCGAAATCGGAGTCCGGATGAAAAAGTTATTGCAGTTTTCGTTTTGCTGTTTCTGTCAGTTTTCAGAAAACCGGATATTCCGGTCCTTCCGGAAATCTCCGGTTGGAAATATCCGGTGACCTCCAGAAGGAGTTCCGGTCCAAACCTGAACCGGAATATCCGGTCTCTGTTTTTCCTGCAACGACTCTTTTTCGTGGGGTCCTATAAAAGCCCCCTTTCTTCCCCAAGTGAACACAGCTCTTTAGCACGAAAAAGCCCCCCATTGTTGACCTTCTTGAGCTTAGATTTCTCTCTATTCCTCCATGATTCTTGCCTCCAATTAGAGGGAAAAGAGAGAGGAGATCTAGATCTACACTTCCACCAAACCATCTCTCCTCTAAGTGAGGGGAACCCTTTGGATCTAGATCTTGGAGTTCCATTTGTTGAGTTCTTCTTTGTTCTTCCTCTCTTCTCCCCCCACAAGCATTAGTTGCTTTTGGTGGGATTTGAGAGTGAAGGATTTGACCACTTAGTGTGTTCTTGCCATTGCATCGGTTGCATCGGTTTGAGTTCTCTACGAGGATTCGTTTGAGTGAAGTTGAGAAGCTTGTTACTCTTGGGTGCTTGGGTGCCCTAGAGCTTGTTCCTCTAGGGCACGTTGGTACCCTAGACGGTTGTTGATTTCTCGGAGTCTTGGTGGCTTACGGGATTTGTTGGGAGCCTCCAATTAGGTTGTGGAGGGAGGCCCACCTTGTTCGCTTCGGAGCTTTGGTAGCTACGAAGACATTGTCGGGAGCCACCAATTGAGTTGTGGTGTGTGCCCCGGCCTTGAAGCATCTAGTCTTGGCGGCTCGGTGCATTTGGTGAAGACCCTCCAACTTGTGGAGTGTGCTTCATCCTTGTAAAGGTTCTAGTTGTCAACCTCAACGGCAACATAGTGACAAGTGCCTCGCCACATTGGTGGTAAGACACAACGGAGATACGGTGTGCCATATCAAGGCTACTCGGTGTTTCACATTGGTGAACACCGCGCCGCTCCAACGGAGACTAGCTTCCATTGGGAAGTGAACTTCGGAATAAATCATCGTCTCCAAGTGCCTCGGTATTTCTATACCCGAGCTTCTTACTTATGCTATTTACTTTGTGATAGACATCGAGCGTAAAGTCATATATCTTGCTATCACCTAGTTGATTATATTGCTTAGCATAAGTGTTGGTGCACATAGGTGAACCTAGCTAGTTTAGGTTTTGGCTTGATAAATTAAATGTTAGTTTTATTCCACATTTATTCAAGCCTTAACCGTAATAATTTTAAATCGCCTATTCACCCCCCCCCTCTAGGCGACATCCGTGTCCTTTCAAGGGCACCGAAGATTTTGGCGGGCCCGCCCTGGTAGCGACTCACCGCTTCGTCGTTCTCATCGCCTCATCTCCTGCGCCGCATTAGTGCTCCTGCCGCCGGTCAGGCGTACCGTCGCCGAGTCAAATCGGCCATGCGGCGGAGTTACGGAGCGCCACACTAACTGCAGTGGCCGCTATTTAACCGCACCGCACCACACCACCGGGATCCACACTGCACTCACCCATACTAGAGTTTTCCTCCGCTGCCGCCCAACAAAGACCGCAAACCTCCTCCGCACACCTTCTCCCATGAAAAATGGCAGAGCGCTTCCCCGGCGACTGTGGCACCCCCTTCTGACACATATCGCCAGAGGGGTGGTCGCCCCGTGCGCCAGCCCAGGATATCTGGACGCACGTTACGACAATGCAACATAGCGAAAATATCATTACACAATCAGGCCCAAAGGGCTACAAATGGTTTACAATGCCATCAAGGCATGACGAAATATCAAGCCAAGCATGGCTCAGGACAGAGTTTAACTGGCAGCGGAAGACGGCTATGGCAACGGCTTGGAGCGGCTCCACTCCACAGGCATCTGGCTGGGCTACTGATCCTAGCACGCTCTTGCTCCAAATCCTCGCTAAGGTGGAAGATGAATCCTCGCCAAAATCTGGCCACAATCACAAGGCCCGTGAGTACATTAAATATGCACTCAGCAAGTACCGCCACTTACTACAAACAATCCAACAATCATATAGCAAGATATACATTCGAAGTAAAATTCTACACATGGCAAGAGTCTACTCTATGACATAAAAGTAGCATGGCATCACAAGCAAAACATGGTATAAGCAAACAATGGGTATCACCAGTACAGAGTCCAAGCCAGGTGGGGTTGGATCATGCGCTGGCAATCACACAACGAGCTTACCTGTGACGAGTAGACGAGTGTACCAGTTGGTACCAAACAATACATATAGCCCCCGTGATCACTGCTAGGCCCTCTGGCCTCAACTTTCCACTCTGGGCATGCACAGTTGATGTTGGCTCAGGCCTAACTCTAGGCTTCCAACGATCACACCGCCATCCCACACCACGGGTTACCATCAACATCTTAAGACAGTATTCCCTGCATCATCTTATTTGTTCATTTAGTGTAATCAGGTCGTTCATTAATTCTTTCAAACAAACCTTAAGTTTAACCTCCGGACACGACAAAGACACACAGTGTGACTGACACTGAACTGTTGTTCCATATCCCAGGAACGGGGCTAGCTGGCTAGGTTGACGCTCTCGAGAGTTTGCTTTACCACCTATCAGAATGCATTCCACTCAGCCGACACCTCAGGTTTGTCACGCCCAAAGTCGTACTAAGCAAAATACACTCTCGCGACGGTCCACTTGCTAAGACACCCTCCTGCCCCACCCTATACGCATGGTACAACGGGCAAGTAAGTCCGGCACATCCCCCGGCGCGACCGGGTATGCCTAGCTCCGGACTCCTTATCGCAGTCGAACCCGTGCCTGTCGACCTCTCCCCTCGGACAGCACAACCGAACGACTGCGCCCAACGGATGGCACAAAAGGGGCTCAACAACCTACTAGGTCACGGTTTCCATGGGACAACGGTGGTATCGCGTTCAAGGGTTCAGATTAGTGGCACTATGAATAGACCTCATCGTTGTTTGGAGGGGGGGGTTTCCTTTAATCAAGTTTCAGCATTAACATGTTCAAGCAACAAAAGATTAGTCCAACACTATAATCACAACCAACAAGGCATTAGCAACACAAACAAGCACAAACAAACTTGCGTGAATAAATAACCACATCACAATAATAATACCCGGGTGACTGTGGCGGGCAACCCGGCCGGTGTCACACGGGGGTTAGTGTCACAGAATAACAAGAATACCCGGGTGACGGTGGCGGGAGACCCGGCCGGTGTCACTCAGGGGTTAGAGTCACAGAATAATAATAAGCATACCCGGGTGACTGTGGCGGGCAACCCGGCCGGTGTCACTCGGGGGTTAGTATAATAATATAGCACAGGCGGAGTCTGTTACGCATCCGTTCCTCCACGCGCAAGTCTTTGGCGGCGTATTCGTCCGACCGTTGACCAGGAAGTGGGGAGTTGGGCATATAGTCTCCAAAACTAAACCGAAAAGCAATCATAAGAATGAGAGAGCATCCATTCCACTCGAGGGTTCCCTCGACATGGTGTCAGCAACCTCGGCAAAAAGAACCAAATGGAAAGTCAGCTCCCAAGCGTCGCAGTCCGGGTGGTCTATGCCAACCATATTTGACGGAGGGACAAGAAGCAAATAACTCTTTTGGCAAATGCCCCCAACCCCGAGGATCACGGGCCGACATTTGTCCGCACCTAGCCTCGGCGTTGAAGAAGAAGCAAACAATCAACGCATGTTTTTGTTATTTAGTTGTCAAAGCCACGCAGGTGCGAGGCGCACAGATAATCCATACATCAATTTAATGCATACATGGATGAAGTGCAAAACAAGGCAACATTAACAGACCGACATAATATAAATACCAAACGTGGACAATATAAACGCTAAGCGGATAACAAACAACTTTGCGGGACTGCTCATAGCAAGGGGTTAGCTTGCCTTCGACGGTCGACGCCATTTGGCTTGGAGGTCACGGGCACGTCGCGGGATAGGGTTTCGATTCGCCGGTACCGCGGAACACCTATACATGCATACGCGGGTGCTGAGCATCCAAGCATCTCACAAAAATATACAACATATACCACTGGGTAGATCCCTTCAAACTAGGAATTTACAAACTTGAATTACTGAAAACGGACTTACGGTTCAAAAGATACGGAGATTTGAAAATCTGTCCAGCAGGAAAAAGGAAAAACCGGGTCCGCGAAAAAAAAACTTCACGGGCCGCGGCTGGGCCACAGGCTCGTCGCACGCGCGCGTGCCAGCGCCGCGCCAGGCCGGCCGCTGGTGGGCCGCGAGCTGCCGCTGGCCTGCTGGGCCGGAAAACCGTTCGCTGGGAAAAAAAAACAAAACAGAGGGAATCGTTACGGGAGGTCGTCTCCTTCCTCTGTTCCGATCCGGGACGAGCAGGGACCGGCCGGGGGTGGCCGAGGAGCGCGCCTAGGGACCGGCCGGCGGCGGGGACGGGCACGGCGTGGCCCACCGCGAACAGGGGCGGCGACTTCGACGGCGGGGACGACTCCGGCGCGTCGCCCGCGTGCTTGGCCGAGCGGCCACGGTGGGTGCTCGGGTGGGGCCTGGGGGGCGGCGACGAGGTGGGCCGGCGACCTTGGCATCGGCGGGGTTGGAACGGCGGCGGCGTACCGCAGCTCGGGGAGGTGGAAACGGGGCGGGGGTCGCCTGAAGGGCTCGGGTTCGTCCTCGACATGGTCACGTCGACCATGGCCGAGCTCGGCTCGGTTCCCCTCGCCGAGAGAAACGTGGGGAGGCTCCAGGGGGTGGAAAGGGGGTGTGGTGCGTCCAGGGGAGGGCTCGGTGGCTACTTTTATAGACTGGAGGGGAGGAGAGGTGGGTGGTGGCCGGTGCTGCCATCAATGGCCACCGAGGTCATGGCTTACGTCTCTGGCCACAGGGAGGAGATAAGGAGGGGGAGGGGGTGAGGCTTCCGTGCTGGAGGCACAGTGGAGCACGAGGCGCACTGCAGCAGCCGGATTAGGCACCGTCCACGGCAGTAAGCGGAGATTAGCTCTTGCCAAAGCGCGCGTCCCGGACGTTCAGAGCGCGACGCGAGCGGCATCGTCGCGTTCCCGATGATCTAGGGCACCAAAAGGAAAAAGAAAGGTACCCACGGGTTGCTAAGGACAGGGCCTACGCTACTACAATGGTTACACACAAAAACTCCACACTTGGTAACACAAAGTTTTCAGAAAACTAAGGGTGCGCCAGGTGTTCGATGAAATGACAGGGGCTTTGCACATCTCAGAAAAATCCCCAAAATTCACAGTAGGTTAGGATAGGTGTATGTAGTATGTATGTGGAATCTTAGATCAAATGGAGGCCTGGAGCTTGGTCAAATAAATTGGTGTCCAAAAATGCCCTAATGGCATGGGTATGCCAAGTGCACTTCCTCAGATGATCTTGATTTGATATTCTGGATATGTGGTTATATAAGGAAGTTGGTCAATCTGGCAAAGTTGCAATGCCAAATGAATTTTGTAGCTAGGGGTTGCTTTGGAAATCACAATTAGGCATAATTAGGGCATTACAAAGGAAGTACCTCAAATATTGCTCAAATGAGGTTGGGCCAATGGATGAAATGTTCAGGAGGTCAAATCATGAACCTCACCAAAATTGCATAATTTTTGGATGAGTGGAAGGTGTCCAGATAATTTCTGGATTGAAAATGGCATAATGGAGAATATGGATAAACTTGGAAATATTGCATTGAGTATGCAATATTTTTGGATGGATTGTCTTTGTATGAGGAGGGGGGTCTCTGGTATTTTTGGTGGAATTTTTCCAGCTTTGGAAACAGGCTTTCTTTGGTAGGTGGAGTAAGGGTTTTAGGGGTTCGATAATCAGGGCTAGGGTTTTCGAGAGAAAACCTAAGCACAAAAATTATCACGGGTGCTGGAGTGGTTCGTGGATCACCGGGAAATTTTTGAGAGAGCAATTCCAAAGTCAAATCATCCTCAAAAGTTTTGGGAGGAACACTTAGGAAAAATTCAGGTGTCGAAAAACACCACTAAAATTAGGGATGAAATTCTGGGGTGTTACAGACCTTCCCCCCTTAAAAAGAATCTCGTCCCGAGATTCGGGGACTAATAGAGATTCCCGGGGTTATACAAGATATTTCTTGTATGGTTTAATCTACCCCTATATTTAAAACATTAAAACCTTTTCTACAGAATACTAGAGCTTATCACTCCAAAACGATTAACACTCAGCACGATATTTCTATCACCCTCGATGCATTCTCAGGATGGCATGGCAGTGGCTCACACAACCAATCAACATAGGTTCTTTACTATGGTTAAATAACAAAATTAAACCTATGGTTTTTAGTTCAACCAACACAAGCGTGGCAAGATCAAACAAGACCTACACACAGATCATCAACCAACAACCAAATTTTGCAAAACAAACAGATTAGGGACTTGCCAATCATATCCCCTATCTAGGGTTTTTTTATTTTAGAAAAGCTGTATATACATTTTCATGTATACACAGGTTTGAAAAGTAACAGGGTTTCTTTCTAAAGAAAATATCCGTGTCGCCCATAATTGGCTCACAGATACCGTGGGGTAGGGCCATCCCCAAAATTATTTGGCAAGATTTTCCTACGAGACGCTGGGGAGACGGGGGAACTGATCTCCTGAGGAAAGGATAGAGGCACACAGAGGATCATCTTTCTGCTTGCTTACATGCGGGTCCGGGGTCCATCTGACAGTCTCCTTCTTCCTTTCTATCTTCTTCTTCCTCGCAGCATCTTCCCTCGTACCGGGCTGACCCTGAGTGCGCGAAGCACTCCTCTGCGGCACTGCTGCGCGTGCTGTCCATTGACGTGGCGGCCATCACGGCTTTGGGCACCTTGGTGGTTTCGCGCCAATTGGCCGAGCATGGTGCGCGATTCTTTCCTTTCCCGCGCGAGGCTGAGCAGTGTGCGGCATCCGAGCTCCGGGCTATAAATTGCGGCTGCTGCGATTCTCTTCTTTAGCGCAACCATGAACTTCTTCTCTCACTTCCTTTGTGATTTCACTCACGGTCCGGAGCGAGCTGGCTTCTTCGAGCACCTGTTCTGTGTGTTGTGGCTGGGGCTGACCATCGGAGGGCTGCTGGTGATTCTGCTCACGGCGGCGGCCTGGTTAGCCTGCCATCTGCACGATTGGTGGTATGGTGTTGTCGGGGGTGCTGCGGCGGCGGTGGACGAGTTTCTGGTGGCTCCGGTGAGAGACTGGCGGGCGCTCCCGGTGGCTGCTGCGGCTGCTCCTCGGGTGGGGGACGAGCTGGCGAGGCCGGCTGCGGGCGAGCAGGTGGTGCTGCCGCAGGTGGCGGATGCAGTGGTTCCTTCGGCTGGAGGGCAGCTGTCGGCTCATGCCATCAGTCGTCGTTGTCGCGTGGCTCGCGGTGAATCAGGCTCATCCTCAGGTGATGCCACTGAGCGCGAGAGGGAGTAGGATTTTCTTCCTGGGGTGCTCTCCTGTATCTGTACTGAGGTAGTGGGAGTGTCGTATGTTGAAGTAGAACTTGTATCCTCTGTTTCTGAAATTTTCCTCGTGTCCTGAACTCTGTTGATGTATCAAACTTGTCTTCACTGCTGATTTGAATCCACATTTGCATTCCTGAGATCTTCCCTGAGCTGTCACAGATTTGTTCTTGCAGCAGAGAGAATTGCAGAGGCACTAACACACAGATAGAAGAACTTGCTACTCGGGGAAAATATCATTTTAGAAGGTAATGCTTCACTTTTATGGCCCTAAAACTTGAAACAACATGGGACAATCATTTCAATCATGCCAGATAACAAGTATACAACGGCTACTAAACACTCGACCCAACACAAACACACATACAAGCAAGCATAGCAATTACAAACATTATCGCAACTCTTAGCTACAATCTCATAAGCGCCCCTCCGGCTAAACTAAACAGATCTTACTCCGCTTGCGGTCCTTCACAGATGGTGGAGTGCGGCCAAGCCGGAGAGTGGTGTCCACGTCCCCTTCCTCCACAAGGTCGGAGGACACAGGAACACCTTCGAGGATCGGAACCTGCTCGGGGATTCGTCGGGATGGGCCGGGATCTGGAAGTGGAGGTCTGCCACTTCGAGCATGCCTACGGGAGAGTGTAGGTGTGCTTTCCCCTAGGTATTGGTGTAGGCGGGCACGGCTGAGGTTCCTCCTTGTAGTCACGAGCTCCTCCATCAAGAGGTTGCTGAGGTTCGTCATTGCGATGGCGTAAGCAACTTGGTTGATTAGTGCTGGGTCAGGCTCCTCCGTGACGTCGGCTTGGATCATCTCTCCACGGGGTTGTGGTCTGGCCGGAAGGTAGTAGAACTCCGAGCTTCGGCTAGCAAGGGTTCGGAGGACCGAAGACGAACGAGGCATTCCCAGGCTGCTACCTGGATGGCTAGCCCCAGAGTGGGCATGCGGCCTCCTTGGATTAAGTAGGGCTGATTCGTGCCCCGGGGACACGGGCTGATCCTCACATCGGCCCGGAATTCATCTCCGGACGACGAGAGTGAGCTCTGGAACACCACATACACTGGGCGAACGGAGCTACCAAGGATATGGTTGACGGCCCTCCAGAGAAGCAATCGAAAGCTCGAATGCTCCTCGGCAGTGGTTTCCAAGATGGCATTAAGGGTCGCCATCGGATTTTGGGGGGGTCACTAGATTTTCTTGGAGGGAATAAGGATGCGAGGTTCCTCTATGGGATTCTACTTTAAAGGAGTGGGGTTGCCAAAGAGCTGGCGAGGGTGGGTTATAAAGCAACTAGGACTGGGTCTCCGGTTCACTGGGTAGGGTCGGCTTCTTCTCATGGAAGAAACCGGCTCGCCTTGTTGGGGAAGATTGGGACAGGTCCTACTGCACCATACTGTTGGCCGACACCAGCCATGCCGGTTAGGCGGAGATGGGTTAATCCATCGGGCTCACGGTCGGGCAAAAGTAGGGCGGGGTTTTCCGTGCTAGGGTAGTCTACAGCCAGCCTGGTGCTCTGATACCATGCCCTGTGGCACCCCCTTCTGACACATATCGCCAGAGGGGTGGTCGCCCCGTGCGCCAGCCCAGGATATCTGGACGCACGTTACGACAATGCAACATAGCGAAAATATCATTACACAATCAGGCCCAAAGGGCTACAAATGGTTTACAATGCCATCAAGGCATGACGAAATATCAAGCCAAGCATGGCTCAGGACAGAGTTTTAACTGGCAGCGGAAGACGGCTATGGCAACGGCTTGGAGCGGCTCCACTCCACAGGCATCTGGCTGGGCTACTGATCCTAGCACGCTCTTGCTCCAAATCCTCGCTAAGGTGGAAGATGAATCCTCGCCAAAATCTGGCCACAATCACAAGGCCCGTGAGTACATTAAATATGCACTCAGCAAGTACCGCCACTTACTACAAACAATCCAACAATCATATAGCAAGATATACATTCGAAGTAAAATTCTACACATGGCAAGAGTCTACTCTATGACATAAAAGTAGCATGGCATCACAAGCAAAACATGGTATAAGCAAACAATGGGTATCACCAGTACAGAGTCCAAGCCAGATGGGGTTGGATCATGCGCTGGCAATCACACAACGAGCTTACCTGTGACGAGTAGACGAGTGTACCAGTTGGTACCAAACAATACATATAGCCCCCGTGATCACTGCTAGGCCCTCTGGCCTCAACTTTCCACTCTGGGCATGCACAGTTGATGTTGGCTCAGGCCTAACTCTAGGCTTCCAACGATCACACCGCCATCCCACACCACGGGTTACCATCAACATCTTAAGACAGTATTCCCTGCATCATCTTATTTGTTCATTTAGTGTAATCAGGTCGTTCATTAATTCTTTCAAACAAATCTTAAGTTTAACCTCCGGACACGACAAAGGCACACAGTGTGACTGACACTGAACTGTTGTTCCATATCCCAGGAACGGGGCTAGCTGGCTAGGTTGACGCTCTCGAGAGTTTGCTTTACCACCTATCAGAATGCATTCCACTCAGCCGACACCTCAGGTTTGTCACGCCCAAAGTCGTACTAAGCAAAATACACTCTCGCGACGGTCCACTTGCTAAGACACCCTCCTGCCCCACCCTATACGCATGGTACAACGGGCAAGTAAGTCCGGCACATCCCCCGGCGCGACCGGGTATGCCTAGCTCCGGACTCCTTATCGCAGTCGAACCCGTGCCTGTCGACCTCTCCCCTCGGACAGCACAACCGAACGACTGCGCCCAACGGATGGCACAAAAGGGGCTCAACAACCTACTAGGTCACGGTTTCCATG
The DNA here is from genome assembly GCA_012064385.1 of Puccinellia tenuiflora. Classification (NCBI taxonomy): domain Eukaryota; kingdom Viridiplantae; phylum Streptophyta; class Magnoliopsida; order Poales; family Poaceae; genus Puccinellia; species Puccinellia tenuiflora. The sequence continues at coordinate 254,358 of QRDG01001881.1, read as the reverse complement.
GGACAACGGTGGTATCGCGTTCAAGGGTTCAGATTAGTGGCACTATGAATAGACCTCATCGTTGTTTGGAGGGGGGTTTCCTTTAATCAAGTTTCAGCATTAACATGTTCAAGCAACAAAAGATTAGTCCAACACTATAATCACAACCAACAAGGCATTAGCAACACAAACAAGCACAAACAAACTTGCGTGAATAAATAACCACATCACAATAATAATACCCGGGTGACTGTGGCGGGCAACCCGGCCGGTGTCACACGGGGGTTAGTGTCACAGAATAACAAGAATACCCGGGTGACGGTGGCGGGAGACCCGGCCGGTGTCACTCAGGGGTTAGAGTCACAGAATAATAATAAGCATACCCGGGTGACTGTGGCGGGCAACCCGGCCGGTGTCACTCGGGGTTAGTATAATAATATAGCACAGGCGGAGTCGGTTACGCATCCGTTCCTCCACGCGCAAGTCTTTGGCGGCGTATTCGTCCGACCGTTGACCAGGAAGTGGGGAGTTGGGCATATAGTCTCCAAACTAAACCGAAAAGCAATCATAAGAATGAGAGAGCATCCATTCCACTCGAGGATTCCCTCGACGTGGTGTCAGCAACCTCGGCAAAAAGAACCAAATGGAAAGTCAGCTCCCAAGCGTCGCAGTCCGGGTGGTCTATGCCAACCATATTTGACGGAGGGACAAGAAGCAAATAACTCTTTTGGCAAATGCCCCCAACCCCGAGGATCACGGGCCGACATTTGTCCGCACCTAGCCTCGGCGTTGAAGAAGAAGCAAACAATCAACGCATGTTTTTGTTATTTAGTTGTCAAAGCACGCAGGTGCGAGGCGCACAGATAATCTATACATCAATTTAATGCATACATGGATGAAGTGCAAAACAAGGCAACATTAACAGACCGACATAATATAAATACCAAACGTGGACAATATAAACGCTAAGCGGATAACAAACAACTTTGCGGGACTGCTCATAGCAAGGGGTTAGCTTGCCTTCGACGGTCGACGCCATTTGGCTTGGAGGTCACGGGCACGTCGCGGGATAGGGTTTCGATTCGCCGGTACCGCGGAACACCTATACATGCATACGCGGGTGCTGAGCATCCAAGCATCTCACAAAAATATACAACATATACCACTGGATAGATCCCTTCAAACTAGGAATTTACAAACTTGAATTACTGAAAACGGACTTACGGTTCAAAAGATACGGAGATTCGAAAATCTGTCCAGCAGGAAAAAGGAAAAACCGGATCCGCGAAAAAAAACTTCACGGGCCGCGGCTGGGCCACAGGCTCGTCGCACGCGCGCGTGCCAGCGCTGCGCCAGGCCGGCCGCTGGTGGGCCGCGAGCTGCCGCTGGCCTGCTGGGCCGGAAAACCGTTCGCTGGAAAAAAAAACAAAACAGAGGGGATCGTTACGGGAGGTCGTCTCCTTCCTCTGTTCCGATCCGGGACGAGCAGGGACCGGCCGGGGGTGGCCGAGGAGCGCGCCTAGGGACCGGCCGGCGGCGGGGACGGGCACGGCGTGGCCCACCGCGAACAGGGGCGGCGACTTCGACGGCGGGGACGACTCCGGCGCGTCGCCCGCGTGCTTGGCCGAGCGGCCACGGTGGGTGCTCGGGTGGGGCCTGGGGGGCGGCGACGAGGTGGGCCGGCGACCTTGGCATCGGCGGGGTTGGAACGGCGGCGGCGTACCGCAGCTCGGGGAGGTGGAAACGGGGCGGGGGTCGCCTGAAGGGCTCGGGTTCGTCCTCGACATGGTCACGTCGACCATGGCCGAGCTCGGCTCGGTTCCCCTCGCCGAGAGAAACGTGGGGAGGCTCCAGGGGGTGGAAAGGGGGTGTGGTGCGTCCAGGGGAGGGCTCGGTGGCTACTTTTATAGACTGGAGGGGAGGAGAGGTGGGTGGTGGCCGGTGCTGCCATCAATGGCCACCGAGGTCATGGCTTACGTCTCTGGCCACAGGGAGGAGATAAGGAGGGGGAGGGGGTGAGGCTTCCGTGCTGGAGGCACAGTGGAGCACGAGGCGCACTGCAGCAGCCGGATTAGGCACCGTCCACGGCAGTAAGCGGAGATTAGCTCTTGCCAAAGCGCGCGTCCCGGACGTTCAGAGCGCGACGCGAGCGGCATCGTCGCGTTCCCGATGATCTAGGGCACCAAAAGGAAAAAGAAAGGTACCCACGGGTTGCTAAGGACAGGGCCTACGCTACTACAATGGTTACACACAAAAACTCCACACTTGGTAACACAAAGTTTTCAGAAAACTAAGGGTGCGCCAGGTGTTCGATGAAATGACAGGGGCTTTGCACATCTCAGAAAAATCCCCAAAATTCACAGTAGGTTAGGATAGGTGTATGTAGTATGTATGTGGAATCTTAGATCAAATGGAGGCCTGGAGCTTGGTCAAATAAATTGGTGTCCAAAAATGCCCTAATGGCATGGGTATGCCAAGTGCACTTCCTCAGATGATCTTGATTTGATATTCTGGATATGTGGTTATATAAGGAAGTTGGTCAATCTGGCAAAGTTGCAATGCCAAATGAATTTTTTTGCTAGGGGTTGCTTTGGAAATCACAATTAGGCATAATTAGGGCATTACAAAGGAAGTACCTCAAATATTGCTCAAATGAGGTTGGGCCAATGGAGTGAAATGTTCAGGAGGTCAAATCATGAACCTCACCAAAATTGCATAATTTTTGGATGAGTGGAAGGTGTCCAGATAATTTCTGGATTGAAAATGGCATAATGGAGAATATGGATAAACTTGGAAATATTGCATTGAAGTATGCAATATTTTTGGATGGATTGTCTTTGTATGAGTACGGGGGTCTCTGGTATTTTTGGTGGAATTTTTCCAGCTTTGGAAACAGGCTTTTCTTTGGTAGGTGGAGTAAAGGGTTTTAGGGGTTCGATAATCAGGGCTAGGGTTTTCGAGAGAAAACCTAAGCACAAAAATTATCACGGGTGCTGGAGTGGTTCGTGGATCACCGGGAAATTTTTGAGAGAGCAATTCCAAAGTCAAATCATCCTCAAAAGTTTTGGGAGGAACACTTAGGAAAAATTCAGGTGTCGAAAAACACCACTAAAATTAGGGATGAAATTCTGGGGTGTTACAGACCTTCCCCCCTTAAAAAGAATCTCGTCCCGAGATTCGGGGACTAATAGAGATTCCCGGGGTTATACAAGATATTTCTTGTATGGTTTAATCTACCCCTATATTTAAAACATTAAAACCTTTTCTACAGAATACTAGAGCTTATCACTCCAAAACGATTAACACTCAGCACGATATTTCTATCACCCTCGATGCATTCTCAGGATGGCATGGCAGTGGCTCACACAACCAATCAACATAGGTTCTTTACTATGGTTAAATAACAAAATTAAACCTATGGTTTTTAGTTCAACCAACACAAGCGTGGCAAGATCAAACAAGACCTACACACAGATCATCAACCAACAACCAAATTTGCAAAACAAACAGATTAGGGACTTGCCAATCATATCCCCTATCTAGGGTTTTTTTATTTTAGAAAAGCTGTATATACATTTTCATGTATACACAGGTTTGAAAAGTAACAGGGTTTCTTTCTAAAGAAAATATCCGTGTCGCCCATAATTGGCTCACAGATACCGTGGGGTAGGGCCATCCCCAAAATTATTTGGCAAGATTTTCCTACGAAACGCTGGGGAGACGGGGGAACTGATCTCCTGAGGAAAGGATAGAGGCACACAGAGGATCATCTTTCTGCTTGCTTACATGCGGGTCCGGGGTCCATCTGACAGTCTCCTTCTTCCTTTCTATCTTCTTCTTCCTCGCAGCATCTTCCCTCGTACCGGGCTGACCCTGAGTGCGCGAAGCACTCCTCTGCGGCACTGCTGCGCGTGCTGTCCATTGACGCGGCGGCCATCACGGCTTTGGGCACCTTGGTGGTTTCGCGCCAATTGGCCGAGCAGGGTGCGCGATTCTTTTCCTTTCCCGCGCGAGGCTGAGCAGTGTGCGGCATCCGAGCTCCGGGGCTATAAATTGCGGCTGCTGCGATTCTCTTCTTTAGCGCAACCATGAACTTCTTCTCTCACTTCCTTTGTGATTTCACTCACGGTCCGGAGCGAGCTGGCTTCTTCGAGCACCTGTTCTGTGTGTTGTGGCTGGGGCTGACCATCGGAGGGCTGCTGGTGATTCTGCTCACGGCGGCGGCCTGGTTAGCCTGCCATCTGCACGATTGGTGGTATGGTGTTGTCGGGGGTGCTGCGGCGGCGGTGGACGAGTTTCTGGTGGCTCCGGTGAGAGACTGGCGGGCGCTCCCGGTGGCTGCTGCGGCTGCTCCTCGGGTGGGGGACGAGCTGGCGGGGCCGGCTGCGGGCGAGCAGGTGGTGCTGCCGCAGGTGGCGGATGCAGTGGTTCCTTCGGCTGGAGGGCAGCTGTCGGCTCATGCCATCAGTCGTCGTTGTCGCGTGGCTCGCGGTGAATCAGGCTCATCCTCAGGTGATGCCACTGAGCGCGAGAGGGAGTAGGATTTTCTTCCTGGGGTGCTCTCCTGTATCTGTACTGAGGTAGTGGGAGTGTCGTATGTTGAAGTAGAACTTGTATCCTCTGTTTCTGAAATTTTCCTCGTGTCCTGCACTCTGTTGATGTATCAAACTTGTCTTCACTGCTGATTTGAATCCACATTTGCATTCCTGAGATCTTCCCTGAGCTGTCACAGATTTGTTCTTGCAGCAGAGAGAATTGCAGAGGCACTGACACACAGATAGAAGAACTTGCTACTCGGGGAAAATATCATTTTAGAAGGTAATGCTTCACTTTTATGGCCCTAAAACTTGAAACAACATGGGACAATCATTTCAATCATGCCAGATAACAAGTATACAACGGCTACTAAACACTCGACCCAACACAAACACACATACAAGCAAGCATAGCAATTACAAACATTATCGCAACTCTTAGCTACATCTCATAAGCGCCCCTCCGGCTAAACTAAACAGATCTTACTCCGCTTGGCGGTCCTTCACAGATGGTGGAGTGCGGCCAAGCCGGAGAGTGGTGTCCACGTCCCCTTCCTCCACAAGGTCGGAGGACACAGGAACACCTTCGAGGATCGGAACCTGCTCGGGGATTCGTCGGGATGGGCCGGGATCTGGAAGTGGAGGTCTGCCACTTCGAGCATGCCTACGGGAGATTGTAGGTGTGCTTTCCCCTAGGTATTGGTGTAGGCGGGCACGGCTGAGGTTCCTCCTTGTAGTCACGAGCTCCTCCATCAAGAGGTTGTTGAGGTTCGTCATTGCGATGGCGTAAGCAACTTGGTTGATTAGTGCTGGGTCAGGCTCCTCCGTGACGTCGGCTTGGATCATCTCTCCACGGGGTTGTGGTCTGGCCGGAAGGTAGTAGAACTCCCGAGCTTCGGCTAGCAAGGGTTCGGAGGACCGAAGACGAACGAGGCATTCCCAGGCTGCTACCTGGATGGCTAGCCCCAGAGTGGGCATGCGGCCTCCTTGGATTAAGTAGGGCTGATTCGTGCCCCGGGGACACGGGCTGATCCTCACATCGGCCCGGAATTCATCTCCGGACGACGAGAGTGAGCTCTGGAACACCACATACACTGGGCGAACGGAGCTACCAAGGATATGGTTGACGGCCCTCCAGAGAAGCAATCGAAAGCTCGAATGCTCCTCGGCAGTGGTTTCCAAGATGGCATTAAGGGTCGCCATCGGATTTTGGGGGGGGTCACTAGATTTTTTTTCTTGGAGGGAATAAGGATGCGAGGTTCCTCTATGGGATTCTACTGTAAGGGAGTTGGGTTGCCAGAGAGCTGGCGAGGGTGGGTTATAAAGCAACTAGGACTGGGTCTCCGGTTCACTGGGTAGGGTCGGCTTCTTCTCATGGAAGAAACCGGCTCGCCTTGTTGGGGGAAGACTGGGACAGGTCCTACTGCACCATACTGTTGACCGACACCAGCCATGCCGGTTAGGCGGAGATGGGTTAATCCATCGGGCTCACTGTCGGGCAAAAGTAGGGCGGGGTTTTCCGTGCTAGGGTAGTCTACAGCCAGCCTGGTGCTCTGATACCATGCCCTGTGGCACCCCCTTCTGACACATATCGCCAGAGGGGTGGTCGCCCCGTGCGCCAGCCCAGGATATCTGGACGCACGTTACGACAATGCAACATAGCGAAAATATCATTACACAATCAGGCCCAAAGGGCTACAAATGGTTTACAATGCCATCAAGGCATGACAAAATATCAAGCCAAGCATGGCTCAGGACAGAGTTTAACTGGCAGCGGAAGACGGCTATGGCAACGGCTTGGAGCGGCTCCACTCCACAGGCATCTGGCTGGGCTACTGATCCTAGCACGCTCTTGCTCCAAATCCTCGCTAAGGTGGAAGATGAATCCTCGCCAAAATCTGGCCACAATCACAAGGCCCGTGAGTACATTAAATATGCACTCAGCAAGTACCGCCACTTACTACAAACAATCCAACAATCATATAGCAAGATATACATTCGAAGTAAAATTCTACACATGGCAAGAGTCTACTCTATGACATAAAAGTAGCATGGCATCACAAGCAAAACATGGTATAAGCAAACAATGGGTATCACCAGTACAGAGTCCAAGCCAGATGGGGTTGGATCATGCGCTGGCAATCACACAACGAGCTTACCTGTGACGAGTAGACGAGTGTACCAGTTGGTACCAAACAATACATATAGCCCCCGTGATCACTGCTAGGCCCTCTGGCCTCAACTTTCCACTCTGGGCATGCACAGTTGATGTTGGCTCAGGCCTAACTCTAGGCTTCCAACGATCACACCGCCATCCCACACCACGGGTTACCATCAACATCTTAAGACAGTATTCCCTGCATCATCTTATTTGTTCATTTAGTGTAATCAGGTCGTTCATTAATTCTTTCAAACAAACCTTAAGTTTAACCTCCGGACACGACAAAGACACACAGTGTGACTGACACTGAACTGTTGTTCCATATCCCAGGAACGGGGCTAGCTGGCTAGGTTGACGCTCTCGAGAGTTTGCTTTACCACCTATCAGAATGCATTCCACTCAGCCGACACCTCAGGTTTGTCACGCCCAAAGTCGTACTAAGCAAAATACACTCTCGCGACGGTCCACTTGCTAAGACACCCTCCTGCCCCACCCTATACGCATGGTACAACGGGCAAGTAAGTCCGGCACATCCCCCGGCGCGACCGGGTATGCCTAGCTCCGGACTCCTTATCGCAGTCGAACCCGTGCCTGTCGACCTCTCCCCTCGGACAGCACAACCGAACGACTGCGCCCAACGGATGGCACAAAAGGGGCTCAACAACCTACTAGGTCACGGTTTCCATGGGACAACGGTGGTATCGCGTTCAAGGGTTCAGATTAGTGGCACTATGAATAGACCTCATCGTTGTTTGGAGGGGGGGGTTTCCTTTAATCAAGTTTCAGCATTAACATGTTCAAGCAACAAAAGATTAGTCCAACACTATAATCACAACCAACAAGGCATTAGCAACACAAACAAGCACAAACAAACTTGCGTGAATAAATAACCACATCACAATAATAATACCCGGGTGACTGTGGCGGGCAACCCGGCCGGTGTCACACGGGGGTTAGTGTCACAGAATAACAAGAATACCCGGGTGACGGTGGCGGGAGACCCGGCCGGTGTCACTCAGGGGTTAGAGTCACAGAATAATAATAAGCATACCCGGGTGACTGTGGCGGGCAACCCGGCCGGTGTCACTCGGGGGTTAGTATAATAATATAGCACAGGCGGAGTCTGTTACGCATCCGTTCCTCCACGCGCAAGTCTTTGGCGGCGTATTCGTCCGACCGTTGACCAGGAAGTGGGGAGTTGGGCATATAGTCTCCAAAACTAAACCGAAAAGCAATCATAAGAATGAGAGAGCATCCATTCCACTCGAGGGTTCCCTCGACGTGGTGTCAGCAACCTCGGCAAAAAGAACCAAATGGAAAGTCAGCTCCCAAGCGTCGCAGTCCGGGTGGTCTATGCCAACCATATTTGACGGAGGGACAAGAAGCAAATAACTCTTTTGGCAAATGCCCCCAACCCCGAGGATCACGGGCCGACATTTGTCCGCACCTAGCCTCGGCGTTGAAGAAGAAGCAAACAATCAACGCATGTTTTTGTTATTTAGTTGTCAAAGCCACGCAGGTGCGAGGCGCACAGATAATCCATACATCAATTTAATGCATACATGGATGAAGTGCAAAACAAGGCAACATTAACAGACCGACATAATATAAATACCAAACGTGGACAATATAAACGCTAAGCGGATAACAAACAACTTTGCGGGACTGCTCATAGCAAGGGGTTAGCTTGCCTTCGACGGTCGACGCCATTTGGCTTGGAGGTCACGGGCACGTCGCGGGATAGGGTTTCGATTTGCCGGTACCGCGGAACACCTATACATGCATACGCGGGTGCTGAGCATCCAAGCATCTCACAAAAATATACAACATATACCACTGGGTAGATCCCTTCAAACTAGGAATTTACAAACTTGAATCACTGAAAACGGACTTACGGTTCAAAAGATACGGAGATTCGAAAATCTGTCCAGCAGGAAAAAGGAAAAACCGGATCCGCGAAAAAAACTTCACGGGCCGCTGCTGGGCCGCAGGCGCGTCGCACGCGCGCGTGCCAGCGCTGCGCCAGGCCGGCCGCTGGTGGGCCGCGAGCTGCCGCTGGCCTGCTGGGCCGGAAAACCGTTCGCTGGAAAAAAAAACAAAACAGAGGGGATCGTTACGGGAGGTCGTCTCCTTCCTCTGTCCCGATCCGGGACGAGCAGGGACCGGCCGGGGGTGGCCGAGGAGCGCGCCTAGGGACCGGCCGGCGGCGGGGAAGGGCACGGCGTGGCCCACCGCGAACAGGGGCGGCGACTTCGACGGCGGGGATGACTCCGGCGCGTCGCCCGCGTGCTTGGCCGAGCGGCCACGGTGGGTGCTCGGGTGGGGCCTGGGGGGCGGCGACGAGGTGGGCCGGCGACCTTGGCATCGGCGGGGTTGGAACGGCGGCGGCGTACCGCAGCTCGGGGAGGTGGAAACGGGGCGGGGGTCGCCTGAAGGGCTCGGGTTCGTCCTCGACATGGTCACGTCGACCATGGCCGAGCTCGGCTCGGTTCCCCTCGCCGAGAGAAACGTGGGGAGGCTCCAGGGGGTGGAAAGGGGGTGTGGTGCGTCCAGGGGAGGGCTCGGTGGCTACTTTTAAAGACTGGAGGGGAGGAGAGGTGGGTGGTGGCCGGTGCTGCCATCAATGGCCACCGAGGTCATGGCTTACGTCCCTGGCCACAGGGAGGAGATAAGGAGGGGGAGGGGGTGAGGCTTCCGTGCTGGAGGCACAGTGGAGCACGAGGCGCACTGCAGCAGCCGGATTAGGCACCGTCCACGGCAGTAAGCGGAGATTAGCTCTTGCCAAAGCGCGCGTCCCGGACGTTCAGAGCGCGACGCGAGCGGCATCGTCGCGTTCCCGATGATCTAGGGCACCAAAAGGAAAAAGAAAGGTACCCACGGGTTGCTAAGGACAGGGCCTACGCTACTACAATGGTTACACACAAAAACTCCACACTTGGTAACACAAAGTTTTCAGAAAACTAAGGGTGCGCCAGGTGTTCGATGAAATGACAGGGGCTTTGCACATCTCAGAAAATCCCCAAAATTCCCAGTAGGTTAGGATAGGTGTATGTAGTATGTATGTGGAATCTTAGATCAAATGGAGGCCTGGAGCTTGGTCAAATAAATTGGTGTCCAAAAATGCCCTAATGGCATGGGTATGCCAAGTGCACTTCCTCAGATGATCTTGATTTGATATTCTGGATATATGGTCATATATGAAAGTTGGTCAATCTGGCAAAGTTGCAATGCCAAATGAATTTTGTAGCTAGGGGTTGCTTTGGAAATCACAATTAGGCATAATTAGGGCATTACAAAGGAAGTACCTCAAATATTGCTCAAATGAGGTTGGGCCAATGGAGTGAAATGTTCAGGAGGTCAAATCATGAACCTCACCAAAATTGCATAATTTTTGGATGAGTGGAAGGTGTCCAGATAATTTCTGGATTGAAAATGGCATAATGGAGAATATGGATAAACTTGGAAATATTGCATTGGAGTATGCAATATTTTTGGATGGATTGTCTTTGTATGAGGAGGGGAGTCTCTGGTATTTTTGGTGGAATTTTTCCAGCTTTGGAAACAGGCTTTTCTTTGGTAGGTGGAGTAAAGGGTTTTAGGGGTTCGATAATCAGGGCTAGGGTTTTCGAGAGAAAACCTAAGCACAAAAATTATCACGGGTGCTGGAGTGGTTCGTGGATCACCGGGAAATTTTTGAGAGAGCAATTCCAAAGTCAAATCATCCTCAAAAGTTTTGGGAGGAACACTTAGGAAAAATTCAGGTGTCGGAAAACACCACTAAAATTAGGGATGAAATTCTGGGGTGTTACAGCGACGGCGCGGCGACGAATGGTTTCGGATGCCATTGGCTCCATGACGATGAGGTCCGCCTCCTCTTCGAGGCGGGATACCCCGTGCCGCCGGACATGCGCGTGCCCGACTCCTGGCGTCTGAGCCAGATTGGGCTCGCCGTGCCCCCCGTCCCCACCGGCGTGGACAGGCTTGCGGAGATCCACGCTCTCCGCGAAGCCATGACGCCGGAGCAGCGGGACAACCCGATCTGGGAGGCGGAGAACAACGTGTCCTGGAATGTGTTCTTCACCGAGCGGCGTGAGCGGCAGCTCAACGACTACCACGGCCCCCCTGAGGTGGTGCCGGGGCGCGGCAACTCCGCCGGGCGGAAGACCTGGTGGAGCGTGCCCAGGCGCACGCTCCCATTCGCCCTCAAGCACATCGAGGCCGGCAACAACCCGCTGCTGTAGGCGCCACCGCGGATGGCCTTCTCCCGCCGCGGCTCCTCCTGGATGCCGAGGAGGATGGGTGACTCCTCCTCCTCTTCCGGTGCGTCGCGCTCAACCGGCTCGGCGCCACGTACGCCGGCGACGCCGCTCCTCCACGTGAAGGACGAGCCCCAGGACGCGCCACCGCGTGCGCACAGCCGCGACATTGTCTTCAACGAGCCCGCGCCGCGCAGCTCCTCCCGTCTGGTCAAGCCCAAGGTCGAGCCCAGCACCGCCCTCGCCACCGTCAAGAAGGAGAAGGAATCGGCGTGGTCGGCGCCAGGGGACTAAATCAAGTCCGCGCTGAAGGCATCGGCGGACAGCGACCCCGACGAGTTCCCCGGCTTGACGTTCGCATCCCAGGCCAGTTTCAACGACGTGCCTCCGGTGAGGCTCGAGGACGCGCTGGCCTGGTCGGCGCACGAGCACGCGAAGGAGGAGGAGGAGCGGAAGCGCCGCCTTCGGGAGGAGCAGCGGGAGGCTCTGTGGGCCGTTTGCCGTCGGGTTCGAGAGGACCAGCGCATCATTGTCCTCGATGATAGCGAGGACGAGGACGCCGTCGGGCCTAGCCACCGCGGTGACTCCAGAGCAGGCTGCAACAGTGCCGCACCGAAGCAGCAGCAGGCCGCCGCCGCCGACGACGACGAGGAGGACTACACGCAGTTCTACCACCACTTCGGCTGGTACACCACGCCGCCGTTGTCCTTTTTTGTTTTTTTTCATGTTTTTTTCTACCTTGTATGAAATCCGCCGGTTCGAACAAATTTTGCCTAAATTCGCTAAATTATGTCTGGACATCGCCAAAATTCGCCCAATTTTTGGTTTTTACAATTATTTTGTCATTGCGCCTGGGTGCGCGGCTAGGAATCGGCGCGTCCCAGGCCGAAATATTTCGCCAGCGCCCCCCAAAGGCCCAAAAAGCACGGGCAAATCAGCCGGGGGGGGGGGGGGGGCAACGGCTGGAGTTGCTCTAAGGCTCTACCGGTTCATCAATTAGAGACCACATGCCGGATCCAACGCTCATGGGTGTATGTTTTTTTTACATAAAGGGGAACTAAGTCCCGGCAACGTAATGATGTACGCAACTTTTTATTGTAGAGTTCGGAAAGATATAAAGTAATCAATCTTGAGCGCACATGTCTCGAGACAGTATCTCCACCAAACTACTACTAACCCTATGAGAACAAACAAAAAGAAAAAATATACATTTTCTAGGCAAAGCCTTCAAGAAAGAATAAGTCGCACATACGTCGATGATGATGAGTCCAACCAAGTGTCGAGATCGGGATTCATCACCAAAGACGAGTTTCGAACCACCACCTTTAGAAAGGGCACGACACCAACGCGTCAACGTTGACAAAAATATTTCCACTGAAGTGGGAAACTCGGTGTAGACAGTTCTACCATCATCATCATATCTACGATCAAGGACACATCAATTCCAAATGCCACGAGAGGAGAAACTAGAAGCCGATGACATATCATACCGCGACGCCTCTAGTCACTATCGCACCACCTTCGATCGAGCAACAACATGCATGGTTTGACACCACGGAGGGAAGTCATGCGTAATTTGACGCCTTCGCATGAGATGCCACATCACCACCACTACCAGGCATGACTTGATAGCTCCTCTGAAGCCATCGTGCGTAGCACCTGTTGTGTCGAATGGAAGCCGATCTCGAAATGGAGGGGGCGTCACCATACCGCCGTCAGGCTCGAAACTCCGCGGTCACATAAGAGGACGTCCCATACCGCCATCGACCGTGACACATGGATCTATAGACCATCACCAAAACAAATATCCAACCATCGCGTCAACCATATGACGACGAAAGCCGCCATGATCGAAGAAGCCGGACCGCCTTCCATTGCCAACCTCCTACATCTTCAACAGACGATGCCGCAGCGAGCAGATTGCGGCCAGAACCGCCCCGCTAGACCGGCTGCAGGCTACCGTGCTACCACGCAGCAACGGCCGCTGACGACGAGGTTGTTTTCGGTGTTGGTCGTCGGCGAGCTGGTATCGCACTTGGCGCATTTTCTTGTGGAAGGAGGACATCTTCACCATGGGAGCATTGTGATTTGCTCCTCCTATAGTAGTCGCGGGTTCTTCTCTCAAGCGCGGTTGTGGGAGACCGTCTAGTTCGGCGGAATGGGTCACCATTGATTTGTGTTTGTTTGGCTTTGGACCTGCCATCGGCGGGTGTGGACGTGGTCTTGTTGTTGTAGGTTTCGCTTGTTTCCTGCTAATAAACTGAACATTTTTATTTATTAATAAAACATATAAAGCTTTTGTCTCGGTTAAGAACAATGTCAAAATGCTACCTAGTATGTATGCTCATATGGGGGAACTACTTAATTCAGAAACTTTCTATGTTGCCCAACAATTTTATATAATAAAGTGGATTGGGAGACATAATGTACTCCTAATTATAAGATGTTTTAGAATATTAACTATATATGGACTAAAATGAGTGGATGTACTTACTAAAAAAATATCTAGGTGCATACGAATCTGAGAAAACTGAGAAAAGCATCATTGCGCGTAAAACTTATCCGTAAATGGGAGAACACATCAGCGCGTAAAACTTGTCCGTAAGAGTTTTTCCATGAGTGTAGCTTTATTGGTGACGCGCACAGTGCATTATTGACGATATATATAGGACCATGCCCATCCTTGAGAATGACGAAAGAACTCGAGGCTGCCACAGCCCTAAGTGCCACTTGTACATACCATTTGCATCCGTTCAAAGTTACATATCGTTCAATCATGCCAAGGCCCACAAAACTGGCCACTTAGCCAAATAAACATGGTGATAGAAAACTAGAAGCATACCGCCGCTTCGAATTATTTTTGTACCTTGTGCTTGTCACATGCTGGGGTTGTTGAAGGCATTTCTCCAGGAATGGCAAAGGAAACACAGATTTCTCTAGACCACTTCCTTCTTTACCAAAACGGTCCCTTGTTTGCTCTGCTAAATGGATATGAGGTAGTTGACCTAAGAGCCACCATGTCTGGGGTCCTACCAACATGCCATTCTTGAAATCCTTGCATCATCTGACAGGAGTGTTATTTTCTGTAGATAAAATGATCTTGACCTTGCGATGTGTCATTGGATGAAAGATTGCATTTGTCTTGTACCACTAGTAGAAAAGGGGGCAACGGTGCGCTCCCTTTAGTACCGGTTGTCACAAAACCGGTACTAAAGGCGGCCATTAGCACCGGTTGTATTTGTGGCGCAAGCCTCGAACCCTTTAGTACCGGTTGGTCTTAACCACCGGTACTAAAGGCTACTCTTTAGTACCGGTTTTTCAAACCAACCGGTACTAAAGGGTTCGTGCACATGCGGCCACGGTTGGTGGCCCACGGCCAGCCCTTTAGTACCGGTTTTTAAGAACAACCGGTACTAAAGGCCCATCTTTAGTACCGGTTGGTATTATAAACCGGTACTAAAGGTTTCCCTATAATTAGCTTCTTCCACCCCGAGCCACAGATCCATTTCTCAGCTCGAACACAACTCCATTTTTTCTCTTTCTTTGCTCTCCCAAGCTCTACTTCACCTCTTTTTCTCCAATATTTGTCAAGATTTGTGGCATCTACATATACAAGGGTTAGCAACTTCATCTACTCTTCCGGCATTTCAAGTTTAGCTCATTTTGTTGCAAATTTAGCTAGTTTGATTTTTGTAGTGCTTGCAAGGTGTTTGATGAAATGTCTAAGTTAGGAATTTCATTTATTTTATATGCATTTTGAGCTCAAATTAAGGTATAATTTGTGGTTTCATATATATAGTGTCGTCCCGTCCCCCTCCTCACCGCCGTCGATCGCCCGCTCCGCTCCGTAACCGACACCACCTCGGTGAGTTTTTTTATCTTTTATTTTAAAAATGTTAGTTATATGATTTAAATGCATAATTATTTGTTGTATAATTTTATTGTGTTTTTTTATATATATAGTGTCATGGTTTTGATATCCGTCCCCGTCGGCCCTCGTCCGGTCTATGATTCGGATGTGGTATATTTTTATAACTATTTTTTTTCGTGGTTATAACAATCATGCCGACCAACTTGTCATAGATATATTTTATTTAGGAGATAGTTGAACCGGAAATTCCAGCCGACCCTATTGTCGAGTTTTTAGAAAAAGAAAACAACGATTTGAAAGCAAAATTGAAGATAAGTGAAGATCTTCGTCTCCAATGCCTGGAAGAGAAGATGGTATTGGACTTGAAATTGCCGACATTGTTGATGCTCACGGGGTCGAGCTTGCCGACGTCGTCGCTGCTCACGAGATGAACATGGATGCAATGCGCGTCAAGCTTAAAAAGATTAGAAAATATGTCATTAGTCAAGAGGCTTGGTATCATTATGCTGTTGGTTCAATAGTTACCTTGTTGCGATTCTGATCGCATTTGTTGTTGGATATAAATTATTTAGATAGTTGTATGTTAGTTTCGATTGATGTATGTTTCGTGAGAACTATGTATTACATTTGGGCACTACTCTACTTTGGTTTTAATGTGATGAATTTGTATTAATTAATTTGGTCACGTATCTCTATTCATTATTTAGCTGGTGTAATGGTTTTTGATTTATTTAGGTAATGCAGATGAGCCGAGAATGGATGTACGGTGATCGACGCCTTCCCGAGTTCATTGATGGCATGCATCGTTTTCTCGATGTGGTTAAGTTAAACAAGCTAAAGAATGGTTTTATGATTTGTCCATGTGATGAATGTCGGAATACGAGGAATTACCCGAGCGTAAAAACCATACACTCCCACCTGTTGCGACAAGGCTTCATGCCCAATTATTTTTGTTGGACCAAGCATGGAGAAAGAGGGGTTATAATGGAAGACCCTGAAGAAAAGGATGATGACAACTATCCTGTGTTCTCTGAACATGGTGATACTACAATGGGGGAAGACGAAGTTGAGCATGAGGTCATTGTTGATCAATCCGATGATGATGATCTTCGTCGGGTCATTCTTGATGAACAGATGAAGTGCGGAACTGAAAACAAGTGGTCGAAGTTGGAGCGCATGTTAGAGGATCACAAAAAATTGTTGTACCCAAATTGTGAAGATGGCCAGAAAAAGCTGGGTACCACCCTGAAATTGCTGCAGTGGAAGGCAAAGAATGGAATATCTGACAAGGCATTTGAAGAGTTGCTACAAATATTTAAGAAGAGTCTTCCAAGAAATAATGAATTGCCCCACAATACATACGAAGCAAAGAAGATTGTCTGCCCTCTTGGATTAGAGGTGGAGAAGATACATGCATGCATCAATGACTGCATCCTCTACCGCGGTGAGAAGTATGAGAACTTGAATGCATGCCCTATATGCGGTGCATTGCGGTATAAGATCGGGCGAGATGACCCAGGTGATGTTGAGGGCGAGCATAGCACCAGGAAGAGGGTTCCCGCGAAGGTGATGTGGTATGCTCCTATAATACCACGGTTGAAACGTTTGTTCCGAAACAAAGAGCATGCCAAGTTGTTGCGATGGCACAAAGAGGACCGTAAGGAAGACGAGATGCTGAGACACCCCGCTGATGGGTCTCAGTGGAGAAACATCGACAGTGCGTTTGGGCATTTTGCAGCTGACGCAAGGAACTTAAGATTTGGTCTAAGTACAGATGGCTTGAATCCGTTTGGGGAGCAGAGCAGCAGTCATAGCACCTGGCCCGTGACTCTATGTATCTATAACCTTCCTCCTTGGTTGTGCATGAAACAAAAGTATATTATGATGCCAGTGCTTATCCAAGGCCCGAAGCAACCCGGCAACGACATTGATGTGTATCTGAGGCCATTAGTTGATGAACTTTTACAGTTGTGGTCTGACGAAGGCGTACGTGTATGGGATGAGTACAAACAGGAAGAATTTGGCCTACGAGCGTTGCTGTTTGTAACCATCAATGATTGGCCTGCTCTTAGTAACATTTCAGGACAGTCGAACAAAGGATACAATGCATGCACACACTGTTTAGATAATACTGACAGTATATATTTAGTTAACAAGATTGTGTATCTAGGGCATCGTCGATTTCTGCCAAACAGGCATCACGTAAGAAACAAAGGCAAGCATTTCAAAGGTGAGGCAGATAACCGGACAAAGCCTACACGCCCTGATGGTGATGTTATATATGGCATGGTCAAGGATTTAGAAGTAATCTTTGTAAAGGGTCCTGGCAGTCTATCTGTTCCGAAAGACGCAAACAAGCACGTACCCTTGTGGAAAAAGAAATCTATATTTTGGGATTTACCTTATTGGAAAATCCTAGAGGTTCGCTCTGCAATCGACGTGATGCACGTGACGAAAAATCTTTGCGTGAACCTGCTAAACTTCTTAGGCGTGTATGGGAAGACGAAAGATACAACAGATGCACGGCAGGACCAGCAATGTACGCACGAAAGAGACAACCAGAATCCATAGAAGTATCAAGGTACTTCCAGCTACGCTCTTACCAAAGAAGAGAAGGAGATCTTTTTTCAAGTCCTGAGCAGTATCAAGGTCCCTTCTGGCTACTCGTCGAATATAAAGGGAATAATAAACATGGCAGAGAAAAAGTTCCAAAACCTGAAGTCTCATGACTGCCACATGATTATGACACAATTACTTCCGGTTGCATTGAGGGGGCTTCTACCGGAAAACGTTCGAGTACCCATTGTGAAGCTATGTGCATTCCTCAATCCAATTTCTCAGAAGGTAATCGATCCAGCAACTCTACCAAGTTTACAGAAGGATGTGGTCCAATGTCTTGTCAGCTTCGAGTTGGTGTTTCCACCGTCGTTCTTCAATATTATGACGCACCTCATAGTTCACCTAGTCGAAGAGATTTCCATTCTCGGTCCTGTATTTCTACACAACATGTTCCCCTTTGAGAGGTTCATGGGAGTCTTAAAGAAATACGTTCATAACCGTGCTAGGCCAGAAGGAAGCATGTCCAAGGGCTATGGAACAGAGGAGGTCATTGAGTTTTGTGTTGACTTTATTCCTGATCTTAAGCCTATCGGTGTTCCTCAATCGCGCCATGAGGGGAGACTGCGTGGAAAAGGCACGCTAGGAAAGAAAGCAGCAAGAAGTATGGGCGGGCATTCTTTCACTCAAGCACACTACACAGTTCTACAAAATTCCAGTTTGGTGGCTCCGTATATCGTGAAACACATGGATATTTTACGCTCCGAATACCCGGAGCAGACTAACTTCTGGATTAAAGGAAAGCACGTGGAAACTTTCGGCAGTTGGTTGCGTACACATCTCATTAATAACACCACTGTTGGAGATGAGCTATACTTGTTGGCTATATTGACTATATTGACTTTCCAAGGGTACGAGATAAATGGGAATACATTTTACACGGAAACCCAAGACAAAAAGAGCACTAACCAAAACAGTGGTGTCCGCTTTGATGCAACAAACGACGATGGGACAAAGGACACATATTATGGTTGCATACAGCAGATATGGGAACTTGACTATGGACCTTCTTTTAAGATCCCTTTGTTTCAGTGCAAATGGGTCAACCTGGCAGGCGGGGTAGAGATGGACCGGCGGTACGGAATGACTACAGTGGATCTCAACAATCTTGGGTACCACACCGAGCCATTCGTCCTAGCCAATGATGTGGCTCAGGTTTTCTATGTGAAGGACATGTCTTCCAGACCGAAAAAAAGAAAAGATAAGCGAGCCGATACATCATGCGATCAGCCAAAGCGCCACATAGTTCTTTCAGGGAAAAGAAACATCGTGGGAGTGGAGGACAAGACAGACATGTCAGAAGATTACAATAAGTTTAATGAAATTCCGCCCTTCAAAGTGAAAACTGACCCAAGCATCGTGTTAAATGATGAAGATTGTCCATGGCTATGGCGCAATCAGAAGAAAGGGACACACACGAAGAAACAAGTGAACACTAGATAGGGATATTGTTGGTGATGTGTAATAATTAATGTATTAAACCTTTTATCAAATGCACACGGTTTCCCCGTCATACAGCCCAACGGTGGCTCGTGAGTGCCTGCATATCAAATGCACCGTTGGGCTGTATGACGGGAATCCGAATGATTTGCATATAGGGTCATGTGGCTGATCCAACACTGGTTTTGCCCATCCGGAAGCTTGCGCATCCATCTCGCATCGTTGTGAGCAGCAAATCGACCTTCGATCCAAACAGCCCCAAGACGTCTCTGATGATCTAACGACCGTCCCAAAAAGTGTTGGGAATGTTGTAGATCATCAGAGAGCCTTGGAGCTGCTTGGATCCGACCGAGGGGCATGGCTACCACTTCCACCACCACCACTCCCACCTCCTCGGCAATTCATCATTGTGTCACCCTAATCCAGTGGTTGGACTCAACCTACCCGAGGGCTTGTGTTAGGGAACATGCCAGCGGATAGGCTAAATCCAACCATTGGGTTCAGTGGCAAAGTTAGACACTCGTTGTGTGCCGTTTCGCTGCAGGGACGTCGCTATTTATAGGCGATTAGAAGGTGTACCTGTGCAGATCCGTGTGCTTCTTTTTAGTACCGGTTGGTAACACGAACCGGTACTAAAGGCCCTGATCCAACAGCCCACAAGCGCTCGAAGGAAACACACGATCCGTGTGCTTCTGATCCAACGGCTCACAAGCGCTCTAAAGAAACACACCCCTGATCCAACGGCTCACAAGCGCTTGAAAGAAACACACGATCCGTGTGCTTCTTTAGTCCCGGTTGGTAACACGAACCGGTACTAAAGTGTTGGGAATATGCCCTAGAGGCAATAATAAAATGGTTTATTAGCATATTCATGTTTATGATAATAGTTTATTATCCATGCTATAATTGTATTAACCGGAAACATAATACATGTGTGGAATATAAACAACCAGGTGTCCCTAGTAAGCCTCTACCGGACTAGTTCGTTAGTCAAGAGATGGTTAGAGTTTTCTAACCATGGACTTGTTACAGTCACTTGATAACGGAGTCATATCATTAGGAGTAATGATGTGATGGACAAGACCCGATAATAAAGAGTTGCAATTGATCGTGTCAAACAAGTTTCATTGCCAACACTTTTAGTATGCCAAGTATAGTTTCCTTAGACCATGAGGTTATGTCACTCCCGTTTACCAGAGGAATGCTTTGTGGACATCAAACGTCACTTCGTAACTGGGTGATTATAAAGGTGGCTTTCAGGTATCTCCGATGGTATTTGTTGGGTGACATGAATCAAGACTGGGATTTGTCCTTCCTTGTGACGGAAAAGATATCTCTGGGCCCTCTCGGTAATATAGCATCAGAAAGGTTGCAACCATGTGATTAAGTGTTAATCACGGAGATCCTATATTATGGACGAGTAAAGAGAATTTGCCAGGTAACGAGATGAAACTAGATATGGAGATATCGACGATCGAATCTCGGGCAAATTAAATATCGGTGAGACAAAGGGAATCGTATACGAGATTAAGAATCTCCGGCATCATGGTTCAATCGATAAGGAACTTCGTTGAATATGTAGGAGTCAATATGGGCATCCCGGTCCCGCTATTGATTATTGATTTGATCATGTCTGCATGTTCTCGAACCCGTAGGGTCACACACTTAACGCTCCGATGTAGCTAGGGTTAGCGATGAGATATTTTGATGGTATGAACGAATGGTGATTCGGAGTCTCGGATGAGATCCTAGACATCATGAGGAGCTCCAGAAGAGTCCGGAGATAAAAATTCATATAAGGAAAGTGGTTTCCACGGTTCCGGAAAAGTTCGGGAAAATTCCGGTAGAGTACCGGAAGACTCTAGAAGGTTCCGGAAGGTTCCGGAGGGCCCCACCTTGAGGGGCCACGAACCTAGAAGGCCAACATGGACCAAGGGGAGGTGCAGCAGCCCACTTGGGCTGGCCGCACCCTCTCCCTAAAGGCCCATGCGGCTGGCCCATGGGAGACACCCAAAAACCCTAGGGGTTGCCTTGGGGGGTAAGTTTCCTCCCTTGGCCGGCCCTAGATGGGTTTGGGACGCCCCCCACAGCCCCCTCACACCTATATAAGGAGGAGGGGAGGGCTGGGGCGTGCACCCTTGTACCCTAGCCGCCGGCCTCCCTCTCCTCTCCCTCCTCTCTCCTGCAGCTGCTTGGTGAAGCCCTGCAGGAATTTCTCCACCATCAACGCCACCACAACCGTCGTGGTGCCGAGATCCATCTAGCCATCTCCACCTTGCTTGCGGGATCAAGAAGGCGGAGATCTACATCGAGCCGTACGTGTGGATACCGCGGAGGTGCTACCCCTTGTGGCACTTCGTCGGATTGGACTTCGAGGAAATACATCTCCTCGCGACTAGATGAGTCTAGTTGCGGGGATCGACTAGCCAACCCCTGCACCGACAAAACGCGTTTGTTGATCTTCAAGGGTAAGAGATTGGATCTCATCTTCGCTACCTCCATCTAGTAGATCTAGATCCTTGGGGTTTATTCCGCTTGTTGTGTAGGAAAATTTTTGTTTTCTATGCTGCGACCCCATCAGTGGTATCAGAGCCTAGATCTATTCGTAGATGTTGGTGCGATTAGAACACAAGTGTTGTGGGCGTTGATATTTTATGTTGCTACCTTCTCGCGTGCACTTTGCATCTTTGCGGTATTGTGAGATTGAAGCGGCCCGGACCAACCTTACTCGTCCACGCACGAGAGACCGGTTCCACGACTGACATGCAACTTGTTTTGCATAAGTGGCTGGCGGGTGTCTGTTTCTCTTGCTTTAGTGAGGATGCAATTTTCAATGGAAGGCCTTTCAAAAGGATGAGTAAATAAGCAACTACTATATCACCGTTGTGGTTTTGCGTAGATTAGAACGGTTCTATCTCGTTGACCCAAGCCACGTAAAAATTGCAATAAACAAAGTAGAGGACGTCTAACTTGTTTTTGCAGAGGGGGTCATGTGATGTGGTATGGCCAATATGTGATTTGTGATAATGTATGCAATGATCATGTTTGTAATCTTTCACGACTTGCATGTCGTTGAGTACGGCAACCGGCCGGAGCCATATGGTTGTCTTTTATTTTATGTGACCTGCGTGTCATTGAATCACCATGTAATTGCTTTACTTTATTGCTAAGAGTAGCATTAGTTGTAGTTGCAATAGTTGGTGGACAACCATGGTGATGGCGCCATGATGATGGAGATCATGCCGGTGATGGAGATCATGCCAGTGCTTTGGAGATGGAGATCAAAGGCACAAGAAGAAAGGCCATATCATATCACAATTATGAATTGCATGTGATGTTAATCCTTTTATGCACCTTATTGTTATGCTTAGATGTGATCGCGACGGTAGCATGATAAGGTGATCTCTCATGTTAATATCAAGATGTGTTCTTCCCTAGTATGCACCGTTGCCAAAGTTCTTCGTTTCGAAGCACCACGTGATGATCGGGTGTGATAGATTCAACGTTCACATACAACGGGTGTAAGCCAGATTTACACACGCGGAAATACTACGGTTTCCTTGACGAGCCTAGCATGTACAGACATGGCCTCGGAACACAAGAGCCGAAAGGCTAAACACGAGTCATATGGATGATATGATCAACATGGTGATGTTCACCTTTGAAGCTACATCATCTCACGTGATGATCGGTTGTGGTGTAGTGGATTTGGATCGTGTGTCACTAAACAACCAGAGAGATGTTGAGTTTAGTGGGAGTTCATTAAGATGAACTGAAATTATCATAAACAAAAGTCCAGATGTCTTTGCAAAAATCCTTGTAGATCATGGTCGACTACGGTAGTCAGTTCGTTGCTGAAAAACTGCGTCTCGATGGGTCAAATTTTGTTGAGTAGTACCTGCGTCCTGAAAGAAGTCCTACACACCAATGCTCAGCTCTACGTGCTAGAAGAACCAATAGGAGATAAACCCAAATTTTTCTGCAAGCGATGAAGAGTACATGGAGTGGTTTTGAACCACCTACTTGAAAGTCATGTGGATGATGTGCACCTTCATGAATTCTGACCTAAGTAGACAATTCAAGAACTTGATTGCAATAGAGATTGTTGATGAGCTGAAAAATAGTTTTTCAGCACAAGTTAGAATTGTAAGGTTCGAATGCCTGAACGGTTTTCTTTCACTCAAGATGGAAGAGAACACTTGCTTGGAACAACACCTGAGGATAATGCATGAGATACATCATCGTCTAGTGCTTGTTTGGAACCACGAGATGAATGATGGTTTCGCGATAGATGGGGTGATACGCTAGCTTCTCCCCAGCTTCAAGAATTGTGTCGGAGACTAGGTCATGGGAAGGGATTTGATCACTTTCTGTGAGTTTGTGTCTCGGCTGCGTCATGTCAAAGTGGAACCCATAGCAAGAGAAGTTGACAAAGCAGAAAGTATATATTGATATACAAGGTATACGTGTTTAAGTCTAAATTGCAATTGTGGCAGTTTCAATAAGTATTTGATACTCATTCTGTTTTATGAAAACAGAACCTGCTGCTTGAGATTTAGATAAAGGATATAGGAGGGCGTTGCAGAATGATGGCAATCAAGGAGTTGATGCCGGCAATGATCTGTCCCTACATTTATCATTTGGATTAGAGGATTTGAATAAGTTTTGTAATCGAATTAAGTGTGATTTTAATTAGTGTGTCTTGCTTATGTGAGACGGTTATTCATGTTAAAGACAATGGTTGTTCTATTTTCATGAGTGATCCTTTTTGGAAATCACAAGTTTTCGATTATAAGTGTATTATTCTTATTATAATCTAAATGATAAATTGGTTGAACATTTATAAATAAAAGACATGCTAATGATATCCAAAACTTAATAATGACAATTGTTTTAGTCGTGCTAAATATTGAATAAACATTTTGATGTTTTATCAATGCGCCTTATTGTAAGGAGTATGACTAAAATGCCACCCTTTGGAAGTGTGCCATGAATTGCCGAAAATAAACACAAGTGTTGGTTGTATTTTCAGCAAATGTTAGATGTCATTATTTTGTGTACTCCATCATAAATGATTAAATAGGTGTATTTATTCGAGTTATGATATTTGATGAGATCAAATAAATTTCTGGAGTTTAGGATATTAAGTTAACAAGAAAATTGAGTCTTTATGATTTGATCAAAAGAGACAAAATAATTGAGTTATATGTTAGTATGCGGACTTGTGAGAAGTGTTATCACAAATTACAATATTTAAAATATTTTCAAAGGAGTTTGATATGTCCTAAGATATTGTAATCACACACTATTTGATATTGTGTGGTCTCAAAGAAGGGTATTATTTCGGGGTTTAATAATAGCATTTAGATTTATATGATAAACACTCTGTTTTAAATAAGGGTCTATTTAATGATTTGCTTTTCACGTATGAGTTATGTGAAACAGTGGTTTCAATAATTATGGGATAATTAGAAACTATTGCAAATAAAGTTTGTAGTATATTCATAAGTGTGACTATGAATGTGACTCCACAATATGAGACTAAAAGGGGCAAACCAATTTGTTGGTTGTGCTAAGTATTTTAGTGGTTTTTATCGTGAAAAGGTTTCATTGATAAAAGAATTGATGGAATAAATTAAAAGCTAAAACCTTGCTTGTTTATGTATCAAGTGGCACATATGTAAAGTGCTATGTTGGTTAAAACTTGACACATAAAGGAATTAATGATGGTGATCATTGAATTTCGGTTTAGCTTGTCTTAAGAAAAGTAGGATTCAAGAATATTGCATTTTGTCAAGTAACAAAATGATATTCATGATTTACTTGTCATGTTTGAGAAACAAGACATACCTATGAAACTACAAAAGAAGAAATAGATGTCTTAAATACGAAAGTGACTGAGAGTCATTCCTTGTTAAGTTTGAATCGCGAAGTAACTGTTGCTTGATTTTGTGAAAGCGTTGTTTCACATATTTATTCTTCAAAAGGGTTTGTAAGGAATAAATAAAACTTACTGGACAAAAGCACAAGAGGTAAAGCTCTTTAACATATTCAATGTTGTTAACTACATGGTGTAGTTGTGCTTAAAGTCAAAAGGATTTATGCTAGCAAAGTACTGGCATTCGTATAAAGAGTTCTCGATATTAATAGTTAATTAAGAATTTTGGAGGTGTCCAAAATATCGAGAAAATACACGGGTGTGATCTAATTAAGATATGTGGCGACATATGTTAAGTTAGAGCAGAAACTATTTTCCATGATCAAAATATGTGGTGACATATGTTTGAGTGGGAGCTAGTTAATCATGGTCAAATATAGAGATAACATATTTCTGAGTGGGAGCCAAAGTGGTTTCACAATTTAATATGTGTATGGTGTATATTTGAGTGGGAGTTTACAACATCTTGTTTGAGTGAAATGGAGATTTCATAAATGTTGTAAATAAGTCAGGAACCAACGTATAACTTATGAAGTTAGTTTGAATGTCAAATATCCATGGAGATGGATGTATCTATGGAGGATAGATATGTTTGATAACATTATGTCAGGATGTTTTACCTAAGTAAGATTTTGAAGGAGTTCAAAATGAACAAGTGAAGAAAGGTTCATTTTTGCTTGTGAGAAATAGGTGAAACATTGAGTTGATAACTCAGTACAAAATGATGGTTGGAGGATATGTTAGAATTCGCTATGAATCGTTCATAGGACTAAACATATAAGAACCATGTGTTTGTATTTGACGATATGTGACCCAAGTTCTTGGTTAGAAGAACATGTTAAATGAGGAGTCATTTTTCATGGAGTTGAGATAATAGAATCTAGAGATCGGTAGACTTGGTTGAAGTCATAAAACCAAACTAGATTGGGGATCTCATGATAGCAGAAGCGCAGCGAAAGCATGATCGAAAATATCGAAGTGACTTTATAGCACTGTCGATTTGTGAGTCTACAACATATAGGAGTATATGATTAATTCAAGGATCAAAAGATATAATATTATGGTTTGAGAAATTTTGTTTCAAGATTGAGTGAGTTCCGGGTGCACATGCTATGTGAAAGTTCCTTTTGACTGATCATACGTCATGTAGGCATAAAAGGGAAACGAAAATCTCACTCTCTAACCAAATATATTATATTCATCATGTGATGATGTGAATTATCATGTGATGATAATAGGTTTATCATGAGATGATAAAGTAATGTCAAATTAGGTGACATTGACGTTTTGCAAAGAACATAAAGAACTGTATAGTACAGAGCACGGACAGAACCTCTTCCACGAGCAAACATGATCAGCACTGAGACTCCATGAGTGTTAGACACCATGAGTGTTGGATCGAGAAAATGTAAACTAGATTATTGACTCTAGTGCAAGTGGGAGACTGTTGGGAATATGCCCTAGAGGCAATAATAAAATGGTTTATTAGCATATTCATGTTTATGATAATAGTTTATTATCCATGCTATAATTGTATTAACCGGAAACATAATACATGTGTGGAATATAAACAACCAGGTGTCCCTAGTAAGCCTCTACCGGACTGGTTCGTTAGTCAAGAGATGGTTAGAGTTTCCTAACCATGGACTTGTTACAGTCACTTGATAACGGAGTCATATCATTAGGAGTAATGATGTGATGGACAAGACCCGATAATAAAGAGTTGCAATTGATCGTGTCACACAAGTTTCATTGCCAACACTTTTAGTATGCCAAGTATAGTTTCCTTAGACCATGAGATTATGTCACTCCCGTTTACCGGAGGAATGCTTTGTGGACATCAAACGTCACTTCGTAACTGGGTGATTATAAAGGTGGCTTTCAGGTATCTCCGATGGTATTTGTTGGGTGACATGAATCAAGACTGGGATTTGTCCTTCCTTGTGACGGAAAAGATATCTCTGGGCCCTCTCGGTAATATAGCATCAGAAAGGTTGCAACCATGTGATTAAGTGTTAATCACGGAGATCCTATATTATGGACGAGTAAAGAGAATTTGCCAGGTAACGAGATGAAACTAGATATGGAGATATCGACGATCGAATCTCGGGCAAATTAAATATCGGTGAGACAAAGGGAATCGTATATGAGATTAAGAATCTCCGGCATCGTGGTTCAATCGATAAGGAACTTCGTTGAATATGTAGGAGTCAATATGGGCATCCCGGTCCCGCTATTGATTATTGATTTGATCATGTCTGCATGTTCTCGAACCCGTAGGGTCACACACTTAACGCTCCGATGTAGCTAGGGTTAGCGATGAGATATTTGATGGTATGAACGAATGGTGATTCGGAGTCTCGGATGAGATCCTAGACATCATGAGGAGCTCCGGAAGAGTCCGGAGATAAAATTCATATAAGGAAAGTGGTTTCCAGGGTTCCGGAAAAGTTCGGGAAAATTCCGGTAGAGTACCGGAAGATTCTAGAAGGTTCCGGAAGGTTCCGGAGGGCCCCACCTTGGGGGCCACGAACCTAGAAGGCCAACATGGACCAAGGGGAGGTGCAGCAGCCCACTTGGGCTGGCCGCACCCTCTCCCTAAAGGCCCATGCGGCTGGCCCATGGGAGGCACCCAAAAACCCTAGGGGCTGCCTTGGGGGGTAAGTTTCCTCCCTTGGCCGGCCCTAGATGGGTTTGGGACGCCCCCCACAGCCCCCTCACGCCTATATAAGGAGGAGGGGAGGGCTGGGGCGCAGCACCCTTGTACCCTAGCCGCCGGCCTCCCTCTCCTCTCCCTCCTCTCTCCTGCAGCTGCTTGGCGAAGCCCTGCAGGAATTTCTCCACCATCAACGCCACCACAACCGTCGTGGTGCCGAGATCCATCTAGCCATCTCCACCTTGCTTGCGGGATCAAGAAGGCGGAGATCTACATCGAGCCGTACGTGTGGATACCGCGGAGGTGCTACCCCTTGTGGCACTTCGTCGGATTGGACTTCGAGGAAATACATCTCCTCGCGACTAGATGAGTCTAGTTGCGGGGATCGACTAGCCAACCCCTGCACCGACAAAACGCGTTTGTTGATCTTCAAGGGTAAGAGATTGGATCTCATCTTCGCTACCTCCATCTAGTAGATCTAGATCCTTGGGGTTTATTCCGCTTGTTGCGTAGGAAAATTTTTGTTTTCTATGCTGCGACCCCATCAGTGGTATCAGAGCCTAGATCTATTCGTAGATGTTGGTGCGATTAGAACACAAGTGTTGTGGGCGTTGATATTTTATGTTGCTACCTTCTCGCGTGCACTTTGCGTCTTTGCGGTATTGTGAGATTGAAGCGGCCCGGACCAACCTTACTCGTCCACGCACGAGAGACCGGTTCCACGACTGACATGCAACTTGTTTTGCATAAGTGGCTGGCGGGTGTCTGTTTCTCTTGCTTTAGTGAGATGCAATTTTCAATGGAAGGCCTTTCAAAAGGATGAGTAAATAAGCAACTACTATATCACCGTTGTGGTTTTGCGTAGATTAGAACGGTTCTATCTCGTTGACCCAAGCCATAGTAAAAATTGCAATAAACAAAGTAGAGGACGTCTAACTTGTTTTTGCAGAGGGGGTCATGTGATGTGGTATGGCCAATATGTGATTTGTGATAATGTATGCAATGATCATGTTTGTAATCTTTCACGACTTGCATGTCGTTGAGTACGGCAACCGGCCGGAGCCATATGGTTGTCTTTTATTTTATGTGACCTGCGTGTCATTGAATCACCATGTAATTGCTTTACTTTATTGCTAAGAGTAGCATTAGTTGTAGTTGCAATAGTTGGTGGACAACCATGGTGATGGCGCCATGATGATGGAGATCATGCCGGTGATGGAGATCATGCCAGTGCTTTGGAGATGGAGATCAAAGGCACAAGAAGAAAGGCCATATCATATCACAATTATGAATTGCATGTGATGTTAATCCTTTTATGCACCTTATTGTTATGCTTAGATGTGATCGCGACGGTAGCATGATAAGGTGATCTCTCATGTTAATATCAAGATGTGTTCTTCCCTAGTATGCACCGTTGCCAAAGTTCTTCGTTTCGAAGCACCACGTGATGATCGGGTGTGATAGATTCAACGTTCACATACAACGGGTGTAAGCCAGATTTACACACGCGGAAATACTACGGTTTCCTTGACGAGCCTAGCATGTACAGACATGGCCTCGGAACACAAGAGCCGAAAGGCTAAACACGAGTCATATGGATGATATGATCAACATGGTGATGTTCACCTTTGAAGCTACATCATCTCACGTGATGATCGGTTGTGGTGTAGTGGATTTGGATCGTGTGTCACTAAACAACCAGAGAGATGTTGAGTTTAGTGGGAGTTCATTAAGATGAACTGAAATTATCATAAACAAAAGTCCAGATGTCTTTGCAAAAATCCTTGTAGATCATGGTCGACTACGGTAGTCAGTTCGTTGCTGAAAAACTGCGTCTCGATGGGTCAAATTTTGTTGAGTAGTACCTGCGTCCTGAAAGAAGTCCTACACACCAATGCTCAGCTCTACGTGCTAGAAGAACCAATAGGAGATAAACCCAAATTTTTCTGCAAGCGATGAAGAGTACATGGAGTGGTTTTGAACCACCTACTTGAAAGTCATGTGGATGATGTGCACCTTCATGAATTCTGACCTAAGTAGACAATTCAAGAACTTGATTGCAATAGAGATTGTTGATGAGCTGAAAAATAGTTTTTCAGCACAAGTTAGAATTGTAAGGTTCGAATGTCCTGAACGGTTTTCTTTCACTCAAGATGGAAGAGAACACTTGCTTGGAACAACACCTGAGGATAATGCATGAGATACATCATCGTCTAGTGCTTGTTTGGAACCACGAGATGAATGATGGTTTCGCGATAGATGGGGTGATACGCTAGCTTCTCCCCAGCTTCAAGAATTGTGTCGGAGACTAGGTCATGGGAAGGGATTTGATCACTTTCTGTGAGTTTGTGTCTCGGCTGCGTCATGTCAAAGTGGAACCCATAGCAAGAGAAGTTGACAAAGCAGAAAGTATATATTGATATACAAGGTATACGTGTTTAAGTCTAAATTGCAATTGTGGCAGTTTCAATAAGTATTTGATACTCATTCTGTTTTATGAAAACAGAACCTGCTGCTTGAGATTTAGATAAAGGATATAGGAGGGCGTTGCAGAATGATGGCAATCAAGGAGTTGATGCGGCAATGATCTGTCCCTACATTTATCATTTGGATTAGAGGATTTGAATAAGTTTTGTAATCGAATTAAGTGTGATTTTAATTAGTGTGTCTTGCTTATGTGAGACGGTTATTCATGTTAAAGACAATGGTTGTTCTATTTTCATGAGTGATCCTTTTTGGAAATCACAAGTTTTCGATTATAAGTGTATTATTCTTATTATAATCTAAATGATAAATTGGTTGAACATTTATAAATAAAAGACATGCTAATGATATCCAAAACTTAATAATGACAATTGTTTTAGTCGTGCTAAATATTGAATAAACATTTTGATGTTTTATCAATGCGCCTTATTGTAAGGAGTATGACTAAAATGCCACCCTTTGGAAGTGTGCCATGAATTGCCGAAAATAAACACAAGTGTTGGTTGTATTTTCAGCAAATGTTAGATGTCATTATTTTGTGTACTCCATCATAAATGATTAAATAGGTGTATTTATTCGAGTTATGATATTTGATGAGATCAAATAAATTTCTGGAGTTTAGGATATTAAGTTAACAAGAAAATTGAGTCTTTATGATTTGATCAAAAGAGACAAAATATTGAGTTATATGTTAGTATGCGGACTTGTGAGAAGTGTTATCACAAATTACAATATTTAGAATATTTTCAAAGGAGTTTGATATGTCCTAAGATATTGTAATCACACACTATTTGATATTGTGTGGTCTCAAAGAAGGGTATTATTTCGGGGTTTAATAATAGCATTTAGATTTATATGATAAACACTCTGTTTTAAATAAGGGTCTATTTAATGATTTGCTTTTCACGTATGAGTTATGTGAAACAGTGGTTTCAATAATTATGGGATAATTAGAAACTATTGCAAATAAAGTTTGTAGTATATTCATAAGTGTGACTATGAATGTGACTCCACAATATGAGACTAAAAGGGGCAAACCAATTTGTTGGTTGTGCTAAGTATTTTAGTGGTTTTATCGTGAAAAGGTTTCATTGATAAAAGAATTGATGGAATAAATTAAAAGCTAAAACCTTGCTTGTTTATGTATCAAGTGGCACATATGTAAAGTGCTATGTTGGTTAAAACTTGACACATAAAGGAATTAATGATGGTGATCATTGAATTTCGGTTTAGCTTGTCTTAAGAAAAGTAGGATTCAAGAATATTGCATTTTGTCAAGTACAAAATGATATTCATGATTTACTTGTCATGTTTGAGAAACAAGACATACCTATGAAACTACAAAAGAAGAAATAGATGTCTTAAATACGAAAGTGACTGAGAGTCATTCCTATGTTAAGTTTGAATCGCGAAGTAACTGTTGCTTGATTTTGTGAAAGCGTTGTTTCACATATTTATTCTTCAAAAGGGTTTGTAAGGAATAAATAAAACTTACTGGACAAAAGCACAAGAGGTAAAGCTCTTTAACATATTCAATGTTGTTAACTACATGGTGTAGTTGTGCTTAAAGTCAAAAGGATTTATGCTAGCAAAGTACTAGGCATTCGTATAAAGAGTTCTCGATATTAATAGTTAATTAAGAATTTTGGAGGTGTCCAAAATATCGAGAAAATACACGGGTGTGATCTAATTAAGATATGTGGCGACATATGTTAAGTTAGAGCAGAAACTATTTTCCATGATCAAAATATGTGGTGACATATGTTTGAGTGGGAGCTAGTTAATCATGGTCAAATATAGAGATAACATATTTCTGAGTGGGAGCCAAAGTGGTTTCACAATTTAATATGTGTATGGTGTATATTTGAGTGGGAGTTTACAACATCTTGTTTGAGTGAAATGGAGATTTCATAAATGTTGTAAATAAGTCAGGAACCAACGTATAACTTATGAAGTTAGTTTGAATGTCAAATATCCATGGAGATGGATGTATCTATGGAGGATAGATATGTTTGATAACATTATGTCAGGATGTTTTACCTAAGTAAGATTTTGAAGGAGTTCAAAATGAACAAGTGAAGAAAGGTTCATTTTGCTTGTGAGAAATAGGTGAAACATTGAGTTGATAACTCAGTACAAAATGATGGTTGGAGGATATGTTAGAATTCGCTATGAATCGTTCATAGGACTAAACATATAAGAACCATGTGTTTGTATTTGACGATATGTGACCCAAGTTCTTGGTTAGAAGAACATGTTAAATGAGGAGTCATTTTTCATGGAGTTGAGATAATAGAATCTAGAGATCGGTAGACTTGGTTGAAGTCATAAAACCAAACTAGATTGGGGATCTCATGATAGCAGAAGCGCAGCGAAAGCATGATCGAAAATATCGAAGTGACTTTATAGCACTGTCGATTTGTGAGTCTACAACATATAGGAGTATATGATTAATTCAAGGATCAAAAGATATAATATTATGGTTTGAGAAATTTTGTTTCAAGATTGAGTGAGTTCCGGGTGCACATGCTATGTGAAAGTTCCTTTTGACTGATCATACGTCATGTAGGCATAAAAGGGAAACGAAAATCTCACTCTCTAACCAAATATATTATATTCATCATGTGATGATGTGAATTATCATGTGATGATAATAGGTTTATCATGAGATGATAAAGTAATGTCAAATTAGGTGACATTGACGTTTTGCAAAGAACATAAAGAACTGTATAGTACAGAGCACGGACAGAACCTCTTCCACGAGCAAACATGATCAGCACTGAGACTCCATGAGTGTTAGACACCATGAGTGTTGGATCGAGAAAATGTAAACTAGATTATTGACTCTAGTGCAAGTGGGAGACTGTTGGGAATATGCCCTAGAGGCAATAATAAAATGGTTTATTAGCATATTCATGTTTATGATAATAGTTTATTATCCATGCTATAATTGTATTAACCGGAAACATAATACATGTGTGGAATATAAACAACCAGGTGTCCCTAGTAAGCCTCTACCGGACTGGTTCGTTAGTCAAGAGATGGTTAGAGTTTCCTAACCATGGACTTGTTACAGTCACTTGATAACGGAGTCATATCATTAGGAGTAATGATGTGATGGACAAGACCCGATAATAAAGAGTTGCAATTGATCGTGTCACACAAGTTTCATTGCCAACACTTTTAGTATGCCAAGTATAGTTTCCTTAGACCATGAGGTTATGTCACTCCCGTTTACCGGAGGAATGCTTTGTGGACATCAAACGTCACTTCGTAACTGGGTGATTATAAAGGTGGCTTTCAGGTATCTCCGATGGTATTTGTTGGGTGACATGAATCAAGACTGGGATTTGTCCTTCCTTGTGACGGAAAAGATATCTCTGGGCCCTCTCGGTAATATAGCATCAGAAAGGTTGCAACCATGTGATTAAGTGTTAATCACGGAGATCCTATATTATGGACGAGTAAAGAGAATTTGC
Source organism: Puccinellia tenuiflora (assembly GCA_012064385.1). Classification (NCBI taxonomy): domain Eukaryota; kingdom Viridiplantae; phylum Streptophyta; class Magnoliopsida; order Poales; family Poaceae; genus Puccinellia; species Puccinellia tenuiflora. The sequence goes on along the minus strand of QRDG01001881.1, from coordinate 220,943 downwards.
CAGGTAACGAGATGAAACTAGATATGGAGATATCGACGATCGAATCTCGGGCAAATTAAATATCGGTGAGACAAAGGGAATCGTATATGAGATTAAGAATCTCCGGCATCAGTGGTTCAATCGATAAGGAACTTCGTTGAATATGTAGGAGTCAATATGGGCATCCCGGTCCCGCTATTGATTATTGATTTGATCATGTCTGCATGTTCTCGAACCCGTAGGGTCACACACTTAACGCTCCGATGTAGCTAGGGTTAGCGATGAGATATTTGATGGTATGAACGAATGGTGATTCGGAGTCTCGGATGAGATCCTAGACATCATGAGGAGCTCCGGAAGAGTCCGGAGATAAAAATTCATATAAGGAAAGTGGTTTCCAGGGTTCCGGAAAAGTTTGGGAAAATTCCGGTAGAGTACCGGAAGATTCTAGAAGGTTCCGGAAGGTTCCGGAGGGCCCCACCTTGAGGGGCCACGAACCTAGAAGGACAACATGGGCCAAGGGGAGGTGCAGCGGCCCACTTGGGCTGGCCGCACCCTCTCCCTAAAGGCCCATGCGGCTGGCCCATGGGAGGCACCCAAAAACCCTAGGGGCTGCCTTGGGGGGTAAGTTTCCTCCCTTGGCCGGCCCTAGATGGGTTTGGGACGCCCCCCACAGCCCCCTCACGCCTATATAAGGAGGAGGGGAGGGCTGGGGCGCAGCACCCTTGTACCCTAGCCGCCGGCCTCCCTCTCCTCTCCCTCCTCTCTCCTGCAGCTGCTTGGTGAAGCCCTGCAGGAATTTCTCCACCATCAATGCCACCACAACTGTCGTGGTGCCGAGATCCATCTAGCCATCTCCACCTTGCTTGCGGGATCAAGAAGGCGGAGATCTACATCGAGCCGTACGTGTGGATACCGCGGAGGTGCTACCCCTTGTGGCACTTCGTCGGATTGGACTTCGAGGAAATACATCTCCTCGCGACTAGATGAGTCTAGTTGCGGGGATCGACTAGCCAACCCCTGCACCGACAAAACGCGTTTGTTGATCTTCAAGGGTAAGAGATTGGATCTCATCTTCGCTACCTCCATCTAGTAGATCTAGATCCTTGGGGTTTATTCCGCTTGTTGTGTAGGAAAATTTTTGTTTTCTATGCTGCGACCCCATCATAAAGGCCCTGATCCAACAGCCCACAAGCGCTCGAAGGAAACACACGATCCGTGTGCTTCTGATCCAACGGCTCACAAGCGCTCTAAAGAAACACACCCCTGATCCAACGGCTCACAAGCGCTTGAAAGAAACACACGATCCGTGTGCTTCTTTAGTCCCGGTTGGTAACACGAACCGGTACTAAAGGCCCTGATCCAACAGCCCACAAGCGCTCGAAGGAAACACACGATCCGTGTGCTTCTGATCCAACGGCTCACAAGCGCTCTAAAGAAACACACCCCTGATCAAACGGCTCACAAGCGCTTGAAAGAAACACACGATCCGTGTGCTTCTTTAGTCCCGGTTGGTAACACGAACCGGTACTAAAGGCCCTGATCCAACAGCTCACAAGCGCTCGAAGGAAACACACGATCCGTGTGCTTCTGATCCAACGGCTCACAAGCGCTCTAAAGAAACACACCCCTGATCCAATGGCTCACAAGCGCTTGAAAGAAACACACGATCCGTGTGCTTCTTCCACCGCTTCCCGCCTTCGTCTTCCCGTAATTTCTCACTATATATATGTAGGCTTGGCCGCCATTGCCATATCACATATAAACTCATATATGCAACCTCATCACTCTTCCATTGTAACAAAATTTTGACTTAGGTGTTCTCGGCGACGATGTCCATGTTGGACCAGAGGGGCGATGTGCGGGACTGGGCTCCACCGGGCTGGCACTGGGAGGTGCTACCTTCCGGGATGCGCAGCTTGGTGAGGAATCCGGGTGACGTCGTCGACCCGGATCTTCTGTGGTGGTAGTCGCGTGGGCCACGCTCGGTGCAGAGGGAGCCGGCCCCCGAGGAGGAGGTACGTCGCCGTATCAGGGAGGAGGATGAGCACGTCCGTCGCTACATGTATCTATTGGATAGGCAGTATGACAGTAGGTGGTCGTTTCTTCAGAGGGTTCCTTCTCACGTGAGCTATGACCCTGTGAGGGTTCCTTCTCTTTGGATGCGCAGCGCCGGCGGCTCAGCACCCCGCGGCTCAGGAACCGGTCGAAATTAGTTTCAGAGTTTGTGATCGCCATTGCAGTTCTCTTGTCTGTGATCGTAGTTTAGGTTACTACTTGCTTTAAAAACTTGCGACCTAAACTATCAACTTCGGGAGATGTGTGTGATATTCATGCATATGTATGCAAAATATTGGGTCTCGCCAGGTACGAGGGGGACGGCCCACCTCCTTGATATTTTAATTGCATTTTTATCAACAATTTGATATTTTAATTGCATTTTTCTGTTAAACTGATGAAAAGATATTGAATTTATAAGTTTAATTAATGACTTAATGGAGTTCAAATTCCAAATTTTGTAATTAAATGAATTCACCTATAGTTTCAAAAAAATGAATTTGTCATAAATAGATAGATTACATTTTTAACAACAATTTGATATTTTAATTGCATTTTTCTGATAAACAGATGAAAAGATATTGAATTTATAAATTTAATTAGTGAATTAATGGAGTTCGAATTCCAAATTTTGTAATTAAATGAATTCACCTATAATCTCAAAAAATAGATAGAAAAAATAAGAGAGAAAAAATAACCAAAAAACATAATAAAGAAAAAATAAACAGAAAACATAATAAAGAAAAAATAAACAGAAAATATAAGAAAGAAAAAATAGGAGAGAAAAAAGAAACTAGGGGAAAAAAATCAAAAGCCCATTAGTACCGGTTGTTAAATACAACCGGTACTAAAGGGGTGGGCTTCGCGCGTGAAATTTCGCCGTGGCCCAAAACAGACCTTTAGTACTGGTTGGTATCTACAACCGGTACTAAAGACCCTTTCGTACCGGTTGTAGATACCAACCGGTACTAAAGGGGTTTTGAATGGTTAAGTGGCAGGGATTGACGCCTCGCTCCACCAAACCGCCAAGTCCTCGACGCCGCCGACGCCTCCTCCTCGACGCGACCCTGCTCCGGCGAAGCTCTGCTCCGGCCGGCGGCCGCGCCATCGCCTCCTCCCTCGCCGCGTCGACCTCCGCCACCCCTGCTCCGCCTCAACGACGCGCCGCCCCTGCTCCGCCTCCCTCCTCTGCTCTGGCCCGCGCGCGCCATTGCCGCCCGGCGCGCCCTGCTCTGCCATCGCCGCCCGGCCCTGCTCCCTCCTCTGCTCCGGCCACCGCCCCTGCTCCGCCTCCCTCCTCTCTGCTCCGGCCCGCGCACGCCATCGCCGCCCCTGCTCCGGCGCCCTCCACGCCCTGCTCCGGCCGCCGCGCACGTAGCCCTGCGCAAGGTTAGTTTTTTTTCTTTTTTTCAGTACAGTTCTTTTGATTAGCAGTGTTCTTTTTTTTGTTTTTAGTACTGTTATTTAGTACTGATGTTTAGGTTCGAATTTTAGTTGACATGTTTGAATTTTAGTTGAGTTAGAAATTTTACCAAAGTTAGAAAATTTGAAAATGTAGCAAAGTTAGAAAATTTATCAAAGTTAGACATGTTCATTTTAGTAAAGTTTAAGTTTTGTTTAGCTTATTATTGTTTAGGTTATTATAGGTTATCAATTTTTAGTGTAGCAATTTTGAAAGTTAGCAATTTTGAAAGTTTAGCAATTTTGAAACTTAGCAATTTTGAAACTTAGCCATTTTGCTTAGATTATTTTAGGTTATTATTAGTGTAGCAATTTTGATAGAAATATTGCTAAGTTTGAAATATTCCTAAGTTTGAAATATTGCTAAGTTAGAAAATTTTAGTAGCAAAGTTTGAAAATTTAGTGTATAAGAAAATTATTTTATTAGTGTATAAGAAAATTTAGCAAAGTTTGAAAATTTATCAAAGCAATGTTATTTTTAGTTGCAAAATTTTTAGTGTAGCACTTTTGAAAGTTAGCAATTTTATTTAGATTATTTTAGGTTATTATTAGTGTAGCAATTTTGTTAGAAATATTGCTAACTTAGAAATATTGCTAACTTAGAAATATTGCTAAGTTAGAAATATTGCTAAGTTAGAAATATTGCTAAGTTTGAAATATTGCTAAGTTTGAAATATTGCTAAGTTAGAAATATTCCTAAGTTTAGAACAACCGGTGCTAAAGATCGTTTGAACGGTTAGTAGCAAAGTTTGAAAATTATTTCATTAGTGTATAAGTAAATTTAGCAAAGTTTGAAAATTTATCAAAGCAATGTTATTTTTAGTTGCAATGAAATTTAAAGTTGTTTGCTATGCATTAAGAATTTGCAGTGACATTGAGCTATGGAGGACGACGCCCCCTTCATCCGAGACGAGGAGAATGAAGACCGGATGCAAGCAATTATATATGATAGGGCTGCAGGACCCAATTCTGATGGAGAAGATTCCAGCGAAGAAGACGACGAAGATTTCAGCGCGAAATGTTTGAATGACTCCGGTGAGGGAGTTGAGTTAGAAAATTTCAGAGACGACAACGACGACGAAGAAGTGCCGTTAGAAAACTCTGGCGAGGTATATATTAGTCTTGTTGATCACTAGCTAGATGCATTAATTGATTTATATTGCACTTATTAACGAAACATTTTTCTTTTAGCCCTCTGGATCTAAGTCGTCAATCCCTAAACGAGGCCCGAACCAAGGGGTAAAGCTGCCGGACGGTGCAAAGTTGTCGATCGACGAAGTTAGTGTAAAAGGCAAACCAGAGAAACCCGAAGGAATCTACACTAAATATGTAGCTCAATGCGGCGTTCTTGTTAGGGACGCCGTCCCGATCACCGTTGGCGCAAAATATCTTGAGGAAAGAATTAAAGATAACCTTTGGACCTCGATGTTGCATTCTTTCACCCTACCGGCAGATCTCCCACAGAAGAGGCAGGATAAAGTCAAGCAATGGACTCTTAGCAAAATGGCCCAGCAATTCAAGAACCGGAAGAACGCATTGTGAAGAAAATATGCGAAAAAACCTCCAAATTTCACCGGAGCTCTAGAGAAGTTAAAAGATGACTGGCCTGAAGGAAATCGGCCATCGCTGTGGCCCGATCGACCCAAAATAAGTTGAATGCTCAGAAGAAGAAATATCACCATCGTTTGGGCTCAGGTGGCTACAAGACTGCCTTGCCTAAGTGGGAAGCCTATGAAAACGAGCTGCGTAAAAAAGGGATCACTCCACAGACAGATGGCTGGCCCGACAGGTCCAAGTTCTGGTTGTTTGCGCATGGGGCAGTCTTGGACCCAGACACAGGGCTGATTGTTGCACAGGGAAAAATGGAAGAAAAGAATTACAAGAGTCGCCAAAAAACTAGTTGACGCAATAGAACTAGTCCGACAGGGAAAATATGTTCCCGATAGAGAGGACGACGAGCTTTCACTCGCCCTCGGGAATAAAGAACACTGGGGACGATGTCGAGGCAGAGGAGGCGGGGTTGGTTTTCTTGAAGGGTTTCCGGAGGACGCTGCATCTTATAGAAAATATTGCAGAAGTAAAAAGAGGGAGGCGGAGAGGTTTACTGCATTAGAAAGCCAGATGCATGATGTGAAGGAGCAACTGGATTTAATTACCCAGCAAAGGGAATCTCAGCCGCGAGTAGAAGATCATGCAGTCGAAGTCTGCCCATCTCAGCGGAAAAGCAGCGTGGGTTCCACGCAGCAACAAGATCCTGCAGTTGATGAACCGTCGGCGGCACGCTACCCCCGTTGATGATATCACGGAGAAGACAAATTGTGAGTTACATGCGCCAATGAATAACCTTAGTTTTCCGGTGGCGAATGGCTATGCTTTACCACATCAACCTGGAGCAACCTTCCATTTTGGTGAGATTCCAGCTGGATTTGCTCGTGTCGGGGTCACGAAAGTTTTGTCGGGATTCAACTCAATGCATCTTGACATTCCTGGAGCTGAAGGCGAGAAGACATTGGGAGAAGTCGAGCTTGGTATCGTTCTATGGAAGAAGAAATACATCAAGTTTCCAGACTCGGCGCCAAGGCCACCGACTCCTCCGGTTAGAAATTCACCACAGCAAAGTCCACCCTCCTCCCCCGACGATGTGGAGCCCACCGCGAGTCCATCGCCCGCGCCGTCCCGTCAGCCGACTGCTGCGCCCACTAGCAGTAATTTGACAAAGCGGAAGCTGTTCACGTCGTCCCCTATCAAGAAACGTGCAAGAAAACCCAAAGAAGTCAAGGCTCCTGAGAAGTTACCTGGCGAGATGACTTTGGAGGAATTAAAACTGAGCACACAAGGCAAGGCTAAAGCCTTTTTTGAACAGAAAAAAAGGAAAGACTGGAGGCAAGACTTGACCCCATGAAGGAACTTCTGAAGACTATACCAACCGAGGTAAAAGATCGCACCGTTGACAACCTATATAGGTTTCCACAGCCGCCCCTTTCAGACTATGAGCGAGGTATTGACAAGGTACTTTCCTCACAGACGGAGAAAGAAAAAGCGTGCGGGAAAAGAGTTGCCCAGCTCGGAGAACAAGAAGCACAATCGATCGCCCCGCTCATTGTGCCTTCTGAAGCTCGGGAAATCGAGCATGGAGAAGTTGTCATTGGCGACGTGGGTTATGAAATAGCGCAGATAACAATTCAACCTAAATTTGAACTCGGGCTGCCTCTGGTCGAAAATCCGAGTGCTCTAACAACACAGTTATATAAATTGAATAACTGGTACATGGCCGCCGCAAAACAAGGGAGAGAATATCTCATGGCGGGAGTTAAGGACCAACACTACTTCCGAGAATATGGTGTGCAGGTTGATTTCTCCGAACTTTTTCAGAAGTACAATCAACTTGCTCTCGACAAATCTATCATCAGCTGCTATTGTCTGTAAGTAATTTATTCGTGTAATTTAATTATTTATAGTTAAGCTCGTTTCATTACTTGTAATTATCCTCACAACATTCTTTTGTATGCTATTATGCAGAATGAAGATTCGTGAATGCCGAATGGGTGGAATCTGGGACATTGGGTTCATTGACCCGGATAAAGTTAATGAAGTCACCGTAGAAAGACCTTTTTATGTCCAGGACACAGAGGACCGTTTGCTAACGTTTTTTAAGCGACAAAGTACCAAAAAGGAAATACTTTTTCCTTACAACTTCGGGTTAGTGTTACTGTCTTTTACACATTCTATTTTGCTTTCTCGATAATAAGTGTAATTGACGAGTTCTGAATACCTGCGTATATAAATGTGCGCAGGTTCCACTACATTCTGTTTATCATTAGACTCGACGAAGGAGAAGTTGAAGTCTGGGACTCATTAAGGAAAGATCAAGATGATTACAAAAACGCGCGTCTAATGCTCAAGAGGTAATTTCAATCGCATTATATCGTCCACTTTCGTTCATTTCCGGATATCAAAAGTATATAAAATAACTCCTGAATTCATTTTCTTTTCCGGGCAGGGTTTGGAGAAAGTTCATCGCGGAAGAACGCGGTGAATGGAAAGATAAGCTGGAGTTCAAGGCTAACAATGTAAGTACTAATACGTATATATGTCTGTGTATCTTTCTAATACCATTATCATTCTCTCGATTATTATTTGATTAAATTATATTCTTGTATAGTGGTGTCTGCGACAACCACAGGGGACTCAACTATGTGGATACTACGTTTGCGAGTATATTCACATGAGGGTCAATGAGAGAGTCAATAATGTAAGAAATCGAGAGGTATGTAAACATCATATACAACTTTTATTTTGCAACCATCAATTGTGTTTAGTTTCGATCATAACTGACCGGATCTCCTTCTTTTAAAGATGTCAAGGAAGCGGAACCAGCTCCTACCAGAAAACCGTGTAAAAGCTATTGCGGAGGAATTGGCGGGATTCATGTTGACGCAAGTCATAGATGAATTCGGTGAATTCCACTATGTCGAAAAATAGACTCCCTCCGTGCATGTACTAGCTAGCGTTGATCTCCATTGTAATTATTACTTTATATGTAATTAACGAGAGTACTTTATATGTGTAGTGTGTACTTTATACGTGCTCTCCTCCGAAACCCTGAAAAATGAGCGAAAAGGAAAAAAACAGAAACCCTAAACCCCGAAAAATAAGCGAAAAGAAATAATAACCGAAAACCTAAACCTCCCTAAAAAAATAAGGGGGGGCAAAAAATGCAGGAACCTTTAGTACCGGTTGGTATTACCAACCGGTACTAAAGGTCCTTCGCCTACGCGCCCTGCTGTGTGCCCACGTGGAGGGCCTTTAGTACCGGTTGTATCTAAAACCGGTACTAAAGGGATGACCCTTTAGTGCCGACCTTTTAGTACCGGTTGCACAACCGGTACTAAAGGCCCTATAAAACCGGTACTGATGTCCTGTTCTCTACTAGTGTACATGCTCTGCCATGCGATATACAGGTTAAAAGAATAAAAATTATGCAGCTATCAGGAAAGAAACAAAAATATATACATGCAAGTTGTTCATGGGCTGCTCAGCTGACATGTCGATTGATGTGCTTGTAGTTAAGCGAATAGGGAGCAATCGTAATCAACGGAAAAAGTTGTTCTTGCACTGAATGGGCTCTTTTCCTCTGAGCAAGCTGTAGTTATACAGAATGTACTTGAAAGCCTGATGATTAACTTATTTTGGAAACATTATCTTGCTGCTAATTCTTATATGACCATCAGCGGCGCTCTGTACTTATGGGTCTAATGATTTCACGATCTCCCTCAAATAAAACTGGACCCCCAATATGGTTTAGCAGGTGTTAGATGGTTCTTTTTTAGATGATTGGTTATCATAAAGGACAAGGATTTCATGTGGTTATCAAGTGAGACATCACCTAGCTATGGTCCAGCGCCATCGTAATTTAGCTATTTCTGTAAGGAAGCCATGATTGGTTTAATTATTTCAGTTCCCGCGAAGAAACTTCAGGGATACACGGCAAGAGTTCTGGGGTACGTACACGAGATGGTCAAGTGGTTCACATATTCTGAAGCTTCGAGTTCGGACCTCGCACCCAGGGCTGTCACCCAGGAGAGTGGTAATTTAACTGCAACCACAAACACATTAGTTAATAGCATAATGCAGACTACAGAACATAAACAAATACAAGTGGCATTATGTGACATGTACGTGCAAGATCATCAAACGTTATTGGCTAGCAGCTGTGCAAGATCGCAACTTGCAAGGCAAGTTGGCGATAGCAGCCTTGGCCTGGGATCACCTCATCCGTTGTGTGCAATACTGACAAGGAGAAGGAACAAGCAGCAGAGAACAAGAAGGGGGGAGATCTTAACAGAGCCCATGAATTTAGGGCATGGAATGCGACCACCGGTAGTGTGTAGTGAGTAGTGACCAATTGCTATGGCCCATGACCATGCCATGGTATCACTTTTTCTATAGGAAAAATACTGTGCATACACACGCGGAAAGAGAGAAAGATAAATCCAAGCCTTGCTGTCTTCTGACTAGAGGTTGATGATGCGAGTAAGATCCAATCCAGCAAAAAATAAGCTGTATCTTTTTGGATCTGATCAACTGTCAGTAGAAAACAGTCGTTGAGAGCCAATTTGCACTTGTTTATGCCCGCCAAATCCCATCCTCGCCGGACTTACAGCGACAACTCGTTCGTGACAGCTCAGATCACTTGATGAAGATGAGTACAAATGTAGGTGCAGAAAGTCAGGAACATGGTGGAAAAACACATGTTCCCTACTCCTAGTCCTAGGTACACCGTGGAAACGTAGTAGAGCAGCTGAATTAAGCTGCTCATGGCCACAAAGTCTAATACATACAGCGACAACTCGTTACTACTTGTTCATCCAAACAAACTCAGTGGCTCAACAAGAGTGTAAATCCATTAATGTAATTATTTACAGAAAGTCAGGAACAGGGCGGGAAAAAACTGCATCCGTATCCCTAGCTTATGCTGCTACTGTAGAGTGTAGAGACGCGTACGTATGAACAACTCAGAAGAACAAATCGATCGACTCTCATACTCTTTTCTTTTTGTATGTGTACAGTTGGTGTCCTTGATTGCAGCCTGCATACACGCATGTCTGGCTGCTGTCTCATACGACCTCTGCGAATCTCGCGCTGTTGGGCGTAATGTCGCCGTCGTCGTCCTCCCGCCGCACCTGCAGATCGCTCTTGGCCGGCCGGTCGAACCTCTCGGACAGGAAGAAGCTCCGGAGGGAGTTGAGGGTGCAGGGCGCGTCCACCTCGACGGCGAAGACGGCGCGCACGGGGCGGTGGTCCGACAGCCGCGACTCGCACCGGTCGTACCGGGTCTGCTTCAGCCCCTCGCCGCGCCACAGGATGCGGTCGCACCACGCCGGCGCGCGCCGCTTCAGCTTCTGGTCGCCTTTCTCTGCTTGGGCCTGGGCGGCGCAGCCGTAGTAGGCGTCGGAGTTCCGGTGGTACTTGTACGTCGGCAAGAACGTGATCGCCCCCTCCTTCCACCCCTTGAACGCTCCACCTTCCGATGACACCTCGCCCCGCAGCTGTAAAAATCGCCAACAAAGTTTGAGATTTTAGCTAGGGTCGTCAGGGATTTGGATTAGCCTTTAGGTTAGATGATCTTGACATAGTTGATCGTCGTATTTACCTGGTCGTTCTCGAGCAGCGACTTCCAGTCCTGCCTTTCCACCAGCAACCTCGTCTTGGCCTCAGGGAGGGAGATCCTGTAGTTGAGGTCCCCAAGCAGGATCACCCGGCTGCGCAAGATTACAAACAGTTACAACCTAAACACTGGATATCAGTCAAAGTCTACCTCATCTCCAGATGCATGCATGATCAGTTGATCACCGTCACCACTAGATTTTCAGCTAGCCGTCTTTGTCACGAGCGGCGCCGGCCGGTGGAGCCAGCGGACGCACAGTGCAGTGACCGTCGCAATTCACACATTATTCCGGCCAGACGACGCCGGCCCTAGATATTCCCTACATCGCCGGCCGATCTCGATCGCTCGGTACAGAGAACAGAGACGACGCGTTTCCTCTTTGCTAGCTACTTGCATGATCACTACGTGCGCGTACCACTACCTAGCTACTCGAGTATGTAATTCCCCTGCTGAACGGCAATTAATTCCTACTTTTGATTTACCGGTGCCGTGGACGGTGCAACAACCAGATAAGATCATAAGATATCCCTAAGATGGGAAAATTTTGTTTTTGCCACACTAGTTTTTGCCCATTTTGCTTTTGCCACTATAAATTTTGACATTTTATTTTTGGCCTGCCAGTTCTTGGTAATACATCATTTTTGCCCTATGTGGGGCAAAACCAAAATGAAAACCGTGAAATTTGGTTTTACTTTTGCCCCTACTATTGTTGTTTTGGTTTTGTTTTTGCCACTCAAAAGGACAAAAGCAAAATGTCAAAATTTAGAGTGGCAAAAGTAAAATGGACAAAAACTAGTGTGGCAAAAATAAAATTTTCCCTAAGATATAAAGGCAACGATCGCGATCGTGAACTAGTATGTGGCTGTAACCAGTATGGACGGCCGCTGATGTTTCCGTCTCTTTGGAGTATGATTCGGTCGGTCAACGGCGACAACCTGTACGATGTGATCCACTCTATAGTAGTAGCAGTAGTAGTAGACTAATGATGTTTCGCATTTTGTTCATTGACCTTGCGGCAGGCTAGGGAGCACAGAAAATAATAATGGAAGGCCTGGATGATCTGGTCGATCGACGATCGTGCGTGCATGTCTACAGCGAGCAGCAGGGGGGTACTTACTCGTGATCTAGAATCTTCTGCGGCGAGGCGAGGGACGACGAGGAGGAGTGGCGGCGCGGGAAGCTGGTCCGCGACAGGATCTCCGTGGCGTCGGCGTTGCGGTGCGCCTCGTCGCCGTCCCTGCCGCCTGAGGCAAGGTGGCAGCACACGAAGCAGAAGCTGGTGTCCCGCAGCCAGAACCTCACGGACACGCCGCCCTTGTTGCCGAGGCAGCCCATGACGCCGCACCCGACGCAGGAGACGCTGGGGCGGCGCACGAAGCGGCGGAGGTCGCCGCGGACCCACACGGTGAGCAGGATGCCCACCATCTGCTTGCTCACCACGCACCGGAAGTCGCGCGCCCCGAGGTCGCCGCCGGCGCCGTCACGGACCGGATGCACCTTCTGCTTCTCCCCTCCTCCTCCGGCGCCGTGGGAGCCCGGAGACGGCGACGGCGATGACCGGTTCAGCGCCGCCCTTACGAGCTCGTTCCAGCGCATGCCGATGCGGTTCTTGTCCGCGCCCAGCACGTTCCGCGCTCTCAGCGGCACCACCTCCTGAAATCTGCGCACCCATCATACGTGCACGTCGTCCATTTGCAAGTAACCATCAGCTAGCATGCACAGGTACGAGTAGAGAGAGAATAAGCTTCGAGGTCGTCGCGTACCCGAGGACATAGATGTCGTAGGTGCCGTTCTTGGTGTCGAGCCAGTCCGACAGGTCGAGGTCGTCCGGTGGCGCCACGCCGCCGACGTTCCATGTGCTCGCGAACAGCCTGGTTAGCAATAACAAAATCAGCATGTACTACACGCCACGGCGCAAATTGAGACGATCTAAAGCCCAAGCATGGTGGTTGGTTGGTTGGTAGGTGGTGGTCACTGATCGAGCAGACATACACATGCACATACCTGTACTTGAGTGTCTTGTTCCGCTGCAGCGGGCGCGGCCGCTTGACCCCGCGGTGGGCGTCGAGGCTGCATCCGTCGAACTCCTCCGCGGAGCCGGCTACCGCCGGGAAGTCGGCGACGAAGGCATGGCTGCCGGAGGGTTTCCTGAAGAGCTTGTTGGCCACCAGCCTCGGCCAAAGAACCTACGCAGATTAAACAACGTTAGCAGCAAGCACGCGGCTATCTACTAGAAAGATGAAAGCCAGCCAGCTAGCTGTAGGCAGGTCATGGCCGGCAGAGAAAGCGAAGTTAGAAAGAATGCTAGCGAAAATCTATCGCCTGCCGTACCTCGGCCTGGTTCTGGTTCCCCAGCATGGTGAGAGCGTGCGCCAAGCTAGAAGCTCAAGGTTGTAAAGTGGAATGGAGGAGATGGTCGGAAACGTTGGACTGGGTAGGGAAAGCCGGCTTAAATAGGCCGGGATCGAGGCGCTAGGCGACGAGCTAGGAGCGAATAGACAAAGGAGGGAGGGCGCCCATGGACCATGTAGATATACTATTTTCCATGCACCACTACGGCATACTCTAACTAGAGAAGAAGAAGCAGATGTGACAGGATGTCGATCGGAGCACATCGCAGTGCCGGTGAGTGAGGCAGCAAACAAGCTAGAAAAGGGAACCATGGCCGTGACAGTGGGAATAAAAGCCAGCTAGCTTCGAGAGCTCGAGGTGGTCAAAGAGTGGGATTACAGTGTGCGGATAAAGAAGATTTTCCTTTTGGGACCAGGAAGAGAGGGCTGTTCGGCAACAGTTGTAGACGAGTACAATTTGTAGTGTGCATGCAAGAGGCGGCGATGCACCGGCTGAACAACCGAGCCAGTCTGTTCCGCAAAAATACATCTCCTGTCCATCCTCTTCGATTGCTGGGATGGTAGGCAACTTCGCCTCTCGAATGCCAATGCTCCCTTGCAAGCAAGCAAATCCTACGCCAACATTTTGGTTAGCCAATGTTTTGGTACCGCAAGTTTGGGTTAAACACGCCCATAGACTACCATCGCTCCTTTAGACCCCGAGACATCTCGAAATCTGGGCACATGAAAAACAAATGATTCGAATTCCAATGAACTTTTCTCCTATAGCACTATTTGATCAGTAGAGCTTGCAATAGTGGCAGTTAACACATATTATATTAGTGTATAGTACTATAGTTATGTGACGCGCTATTATACCCATGGAGTAGATTAGTTATTGTACACCCATCCTGTATCTTCACAACTGTACATGATTTTAGATCACGTAAATTTTTTCTTACGCCGGAAGTCAAGGAGAACATAAGAAAATATATACATGATATAAACTTTTTATTTACGTGACGTTAGAAAAATACGACAAAAGATACGCATATTTATGTTGTTTTTGTGACTTTTACGTTACTAAGATACGCATATGAGTCAACATGGGCATAAATATTTACATATGTAACGACATAAAAAAAACTTGTGTGAAAAATAAGTTTTTATGCACCTGCGTTGAATAGGGTGTCTACTATAGTCACATCATATTTATTTATTTGTAGAATAACAATACAAATATGTGTACAAGGTTGTGCTATTAAAATATCTAGGTTTACGTGCTATGCTCCCCAACCCTTGTGTACATTAATTGGGCAACAAGGAGGAAAAACTTTATTTAAGTGCACGGGGAGGGGGATTACAAATCTTCCTGATAGTGTTGAGTACCGGACACATGGAGGAATCGCCTCGATTCTCCATGATTGGGCTCACACTGCTCTTTCAACCGAAGCCACCACCATTCCTTCCGCTCATGGACTAGGTGGAATCACCTTGAGAGATTCCTCGTCCATGGTGGATTTTAGGGTGAGCCCTCGACCCTTGAGGTCCGGCATATCATTCCATATTACTTGATCAAGATCATATCTGGTAGCATTCAAAATAAAAAAATTACTTGTATATCATTACCTAATCGAGGACGAGTAGGAATTAAGATTGGGGATGATGTTGACTAGTCCCAAACGTCTATATTTTTTGATTGATCTATGCTAATATTATATCATTGCTATATGCTTTCGCTATGATTTTCTATAAATTTGCATCATTTTTATTTGACTAACATATTAACTCAGTGCCAAGTGTCAGTTGTTGTTTCCTGCAATTTTTTCCATCGTAGACAACCCCAATTACCGTCACGTAAAAAATCAGGATAAATAGGAAAGTCGGATAAATTTACGAGACGAAGACGGAGTGATGCTTTCCATGGAAAGAGTTGGGGAACCTCAAAGTGGAAGGGGTGATGTAGGACGACAACAAGAATTTTTCTCAGTTGAGAACCAAGGTTTATCGAACCAGTAGGAACCAGTGAAACCAACCAAGTTAGCAGTACATGCACAAAACCACAAAACAAAACTTGCCCCCAATGTTTCGGGAAGGTTGTTAAGCTTCCCTTCCTACTTGTTTCAAGGATTAAGCGTATGGTGTAATAGAGAGTGGTAACCAAACGTAAAAGAAACAAGGAGGAAAAAATAGTAGCAATTATAATAAAAGATGGACCGTGGTCCATAAGTTCACCAGAGGCATCTCTCCAAACAATAGAACATGTGTTGGGTGAACAAATTATAGTTGCGTAATGATACATGTCTATAATTTTTTATTAATCCATAATTGTTTGAGAGAATTCCTTATTTGGCCCTGCCTGAAGTTTGCCTTCCTTTTTTGGCCCTGGCAAATTTTTTCTTCCTTTCATGACCCACAAAGTTTGGTTGGTTCCTTATTTGGCCCTCTAGTATAATTTAAGCACTAAGATGACCATTTTGCCCCAAAAAAAACTGTGATATACTAGTTGGTTATTAAAAAAAACTGATTGTCTCTATGTTTGTGCCTATTTAATATCAATTTTTTTGGAGTTGTGGAAATTGGAGTAATTTCCGGAATAAATTTGAGATTTTTTTGAAACTCAAAATTCAAATTTCAAAATTTTCAAATAAAGCGTGAACTGGTGCGCTGGTGCCAGCCACAGTGGGGATCTTTTTTTAATAACCAACTAGTATATCATAGCTTTTTTAGTGCAATTTCGTCACATATTGCAGCAGGGGCAAAATGGTCATCTTAGTGCTTAAATTGTACTAGAGGGCCAAATAAGGAACCAACCAAACTTTGTGGGTCATGAAAGGAAGAAATAATTTACCAGGGCCAAAAAAGGAAGGCAAACTTCAGCCAAGGCCAAATAAGGAATTCTCTCTAATTGTTTTGTGTCATTGTCACATGTTTCTACTATCTTATTATATCATTTTTTAGGAAATTCATTGGACTAACCTATTAACAAGATGCCCAGTGCCAGTTCTTTGTTTTTGCTGTTTTCTATTTCAGAAAATCTACTTCTGAAAATATTATCTGAATTGCACGAAAATTTACGGGGAATTTTTATCCGTCAAGATGGAGTTAGAGACCAAAGGGCGACCTGGGGAAGCCACCCAGGGGCCAGAGGCGACCCCTGGCCGCGGCCCCACCAGGACTTGCGGGTGGGACCCGCCCTGCCCCCTCGTGGTCGCCTCGGCCCCCTCGACGCCTATAAATTCCTATTTACCCTAATTTTGACGGGGCGGTGATTATTTTCCATGAACTCCACCCGAAGCCTCCGCCATCTCGAAACCTAATTCAGGGAGATTCTGAAGCTATTCCCAGCACCCTGCCGGAGGGGAGATTGATCCCGGAGGGCTCTACATCGCCACGCCTTCCGCCGGGATGATGCGTGAGTAGTTCCACCTTGGACTACGGGTCAATGACAGTAGCTAGATGGTTGTCTCTCTTCCTTGTGCTTCATGCTTATGATTTTGTGGGCTGCCTAACATGATCAAGATCTATTATTATAATGCTATATGATGTGTTTGCTGGGATCCAATGGATTATGAAGTTATGATCAGTTTGTGCATGGTTCTTATAATTTGATTTATGTTCTTGCATGCTCTTCGATGTGTGTAGTTATTTTGGCCAAGTGATTGTCTGTATCTCCAAGAGAGAGTATTTATGCTAGATGGTAGGTTCATGCCCCCTCTTGTGACTGGGCACGGGTGACAGAAATGTCTAAGGACGAGGGTGTGTTGTTGCTACTAAGGGAAAAACAGCGGTGTTTATGTCTACGTGATTATAAATATTGCTTACTTCATGCACCTTACTTAATGCAAATATCTGTTGCTTGCAACTTAATACCGTTGGGTGACAGGCTGGATAGCGATCCCGTGGTGGACTTTTTAGACAAAGATGAAGTTAGACTCAACGGTCTTTGTTATTGGTCGTGATGCCTATATGAATACTATCATGAACTCTTTGATTGGATAGATTAAATTTGTGTCATAATCTTTTCAATTGCCCAGCTGTAATTTGTTTACCGTCATATGATTATTATTTTTATTGGAGAGACACACTAGTGAACCCATGGCCCCCGGTCCATCTTTTTCTGTTGATTACAACACCGTTTACTCTTTTTCATATTCACTTGCTCGCCGGTCCGTTTCCATATTTTCATCCACTACACTATACATTTAACCGCTTTGTTTTCAGCAGACCGGGAAGATTGACAACCTTCCTGCCGTTGGGGGCAAGTAATCGTTTGAGTGTGTGCAGGTCCATGTTCGTTGACGGTTAAGCGCCAGAGATCGTCATCGTTCACCTCGTTGTTGATTTCAAAGTCCTACTGGTTTGATTAAATCTCGGTTCTTAATTGAGAGAAAACTGCTACTTACTACATCCACGCCTTTGCTTGGGGCACCACCAACACAAGAACATAAATGAAAGACATCTATTAAACCTCGGATATCGATTTGCATCTGTGCCCCAATTGAACGAGGTTTATTATGCATTTAGATATGAAAGACATCTATTTTTATTTGTCATGTACTTTTAATATTTATTTTGATGTGAAAAGATGAATGTGCACTAACTGCAACATGGAATTGTAAAATGTACGCAAGATAGTCAGTGTCCGGTTGCAGATGCATATATTTTTGTTTGTAGATGCAACTAGTTGTATTATTGCACTTCTTTTAAGAGAGAGCATGAGAGTATTTTTTTAGCACGTGTTCCAATATTGAACCTAGTACACATAGGCTCTAGGGGGGTTGAGGTCTATAGAGTTTTCAAGCTCAACTTGAGCAACTTGCAAGTGCCACATCTCGTATATGTGCTATAATTAAGTAAATCACATCACGTCGATCTAAATTATTTTATCTCTCTGAAAATCCTCCTTGAGGAAAACCAAGCTTCTCAATTGTCGCTATCCAATTTTCTTATGTTCCTGTGTTTTCTCTTCTTAAGTACTCCCTCCATATCAAAATATAAGATGTTTTATCACTTCTTTTTCTATCCGTATCTAGACATGTTTTAGTGCAAGATTTATTTTAACCTTACACTAAAATATGTCTACATACGGATGGAAAGAGAAATGCTAAAACATCTCTATATTTTGATACGGAGGGAGTAAAATTTACACGATATTGGCCTGGTTCGCGCTATAATTTATAACCGCAGCTAGCTCTTGCCCGATTTAAGTGATCTCTAAATGCGCGTCTATATTTCTTTAGAAGTCCAAAGTCTGTGTATATAAACAGGATGTAGTATTAGCATTTACTCCCTCCGTTCCACAATATAAGATGTTTTAGGCTTTTTTCACATTCACATTTGGACCACATGTATCTAGACATATTTTAGTGTATATGTTCACTCTCTTTCCATCTTTTTAGTCCGAATCTAAACAACATATGAAACACCTAAAACATCTTATATTGTGGAACGGAGGGAGTATATGTCAGCGTCTCTAAATAAAATAAAAATAATACCATAAATACACGGTATGGAGAGCTGCAGTTTGATCACATATTGAATGTCATTTTTTGTAATTCGAAACCAAGTACTACCTCCGTCCCAAAAAGGATGTCATTTCTTTGTCCAAATTTGAATGTATCTAACCACTAAACAGTGTCTAGATACATTCAACTTCAGACAAAGAATTGACATCCTTTTTAGGACGGAGGGAGTACTATCATTTTTCTTGTGAACACGATACCACGTACCATTTAAATCTGATTGTGTACCTATGGTGGTATTCCTATCGTTTTTATAATGAAAGAAGACGATGTGAAGCTACTTCATACCGACCACAAATCCACAATGGTACTGGAGTATAAAGAAACTTCATAAAAAATGACGACCACAATGCATGGCTGAAAATCTGTGCGGCATATTTAAAAGGATGAACTCCCATTATTCTTTGGTAGACTCTATAGGTTTCTTTAATTCGATAATTGGACAGAGAGCTGACTCCGGTGTTATATAGATCAGACTGACCTTCGCAAAAAAATCATCACACTGACGGCTGGTTGCTGAGCTGTCTGGCCTCTGGAAGTGGAATTATGCTCTTTTCCCCCATTTGTATCAAAATAGCATTCGGAACTAAGAAAGGTGTCAAAATAACATCTCTAATATTTCAGTGGTCTTTTGATGTTCACATGAAGTTCTGAGAAAAGTTAGGCATTGCATATCTACGTGCAAAGTTTAGGTTTCAGATAGATGATACATAATACTTTACATGACGGGTTGGTAATTTCTACAAGAGAGCAATGAACTACAGACATTAGGGCAGATGAGCTCGTACAATTTACTCATTTGGCTCTTCTTCATACTTATCATCAGTTTCAGTTTCATTGGTCTTAAACTCCTAATTACTACTCCCTCCGTTCCATATTATAAGACGTTTTAGCAAGCTGAAACAAGTTACTAAAACGTGTAAGCTGAAACAGCTTACTAAAACGTCTTATAAAACGTGCAAGCTGAAACAGCTTACTAAAACGTCTTATAATATGGGACAGAGGTACTAGTTGATAAGAGAGCCGGCCAATCATTGATTGAAACTAAAAAGAGACAAGCAAAGTTGGAAAGGTGGGTTGTATGCTTGACGTGCAGCAAGAAGATATGCAATAATCATGCAGAATCATATATAACTAACCTTGTTGATTAGTACGTACAAAGTTGAGTCATTAGTGTCTATAATGATCCCCATTAGTACGGACCCTTCCTCGCTAAATCTCATTCTATGTATTTTCGGCGAAAGCACAAACTTTTTTCTAGAAGGATGGGCCTATCCAATACTGGTTACTTTGACACTTTCTGGATATGTTTTATGTTTATGTCAGGCTCTGAATTATCATTGCACCTAGCACCACAAAATCCCTTTCCTTTTTCTTTTGTGAGAACTTTTTTGCCACTTTCAACGAATACTGCATTCTCGTGCCACAAAAAGATAAATGTCTTAATTTTGTAGGCATGCGAAAAGTTATGTTTCAATTTCGACACTTGAATGTATGCACTGGATGTACGTAAATGAACCAACAAAACGGCAACCTTAACTTGTCAAACCTCAAGGATTAAGAGGAGGATAAGGCTAGGGGTGTAAACGGATAGGATAATTTTCGCACCGAATTCTATTCCGAAACCGTTTTGAGGAATTCATATCCGGTATGACGGAATCCAACAGATAAGGATATCCGATTCCTAAATTGACACCGGATATGTTATAGGATATGGTATGAAAAATAGCCCCGAATATGGATTATCCAAAAATTAAATATAATTATCCGATAATTTTAATCTGATTAATCCGATTTTCTACCGAAACGTCTAACCTCATAGAACATAATTAGTAGTTAGTAAGTTGTAAAGTTCGCCCGTTAAATAAAATCTCACTTACATAGTGATTGTTACGACTATGGAGTGCAACTCTTGTTAGGCTATTAGCATATTAAACTATTATTTTTGTCGTATGGTTCACCGATGTACTTATACGCGTATCTATCCGATTAATTATTTGCCGCCCCGAATCCGCTCCGTTTCCGTCCCCGGATTCGTGATATTATATATCCGCCTTCGAATCCTTAACCGATCAATATCCGCTCCGCTCCGAATCCGACGAAAGATATGGTATAGGATATGGTAAAGGCAAAATCCGATCCGATCCGATCCGTTTACATCCCTAGATAAGGCTGTCCATTTCAGATATGTAAATAGGAATTTTTAATTAATTTATGAATAGAGAGGCCACATGCCATAGGCGTTGAATAAAATTTGCAGGCAACTCCCAGAGCATCTTTAGTTTTGCGACCATTTCAACATTTTTTCTTGTTGTTGATAAATTCCCTAACTTAAAGATATATTTTTTCTCGCTCAAAGGATGAGGACTATTGCTCAAACCTACACAACGGCCGGCTGAGCGTAACTTGGTCTCTCCATTCAGTAAGAGCATCTCCATTCGAGACGCAAATAGGGTTGCCAATAGCCCTATTCGGTCCGCCGGACAAAGTTTGGCGTCCCGTCGCGGCGCCAATAGCCCGATTTCATCAACCGCGGCTCAATATTTGGTCCGGCGCACCCAACCCACGCACTCCGTGGCGGGAGCCGTTTGGGCGCCGGAGGAAACTTCACGCGACGCCACGTCAGGTGGGCCAGCCGTGTCATCGACACAGAAGCCAAACCGCCCGGTCAAAGGCATTCATGATGCCGGCAACGCCGTAGCGACCCGTTGTTTCGCCTCCGCTACACGACATAGTCAATGCGTGCGCGCCTTTTTGAGGCGCCGCTCTCCGGCAGTGATAGAAGCCGCGTCGCGGCCCTCCCAATCTCACACTCGCCCCCGAACACCTCTCTCCCGCCACGCAAAACCCTAGCTAGACACCGACGCCGACGATGTCGCTCGACAAGCGCAACAGCAGAGCCGCCGCCAATGGCTTCCGCCCACATACGCTGCTTAAGGAAGAGGAGGGGGCGCTACACGACAACCACTACCCCGTGCCGCCCGACATGTGCGTCCCCACGGGTGGACGCTTAGACGGCATTCTGGTGCCCAACCCGCCCACACCGATGAGCCGTGTCTAGCGGGGTGCGGTGATGCGCCACTACCGGGAAGCGCTCACCCCGAGCAGCATGACGAGCCCCAATGACAGCCAACCGCGACCAACTTTGACCGTTATGAGGCCAAGTTCCGGCGGATCCACGATGAGGAGATAACCACTTGGACCGGTAAACGGTCGCCGCCGCCACCTTGCGACAATAACTCCGCCGGCCCGTACGCGTTCTGGGGCATGCCGGGGCACACCCTCGAGTGGGTCATGGAGCACGTCGCCGCCGGCTGCCCGTGTCTTTGCGCCCCCTCCCCCTCGTTCACAGCGCCAGTGCCACCTCCGCAGCTGAACGTCGAGGAGAACAGGCTCGTCGTCGTCCGGCTCGGACTCCTCCTCCTCCTCCCGTGGCATGTCGGCGCCGCTCACCCCAAAGCCGGAGGTGAAGGAGGAGGTGCGCACTCCAGTGAGACGCAACAATGGCAGCATCATCATCCGCGATGCCTCGCCTAGCAACCGCAGCACGGCAGTAGCCGGGCTCCTCTTCCTCCTCCATCGAAGAATGTGCAGACAGAGTACGAGCACCTGATCGCAGCGCAAGAGACGCTATTCGTCCCCGCCGCTGATCCCGACGGCTTCCCCAGGCTCGCCGCCGTGCTGCAGGAGTCGATGAACGACGTCCTGCCACTGGACGAGGCGTAGGCCTGCGCATGGTCCCTGTAGGACCACATGGCGATCACTAGGGCGCCGTTCCTCAACCTCACCGCCGATAACCGTGAGGCGGGGCCAGCGGCGTTATCAAGGACGAGGACGAGGAGGACGACAACGGCGGCGCGGCGGTCAAGAACGAGCCGCTGGACTTCAGCGTTTTCGACCGCTACCGCTGCTGCTAGATTAGGTTTAAGTTTAAACTTTTTGAATTTCGTTCAAACCTATAAAATTTCCTAAAGTTTTAATGAAATATATCGAATTTACGAAAAATTTGTTTTTATGAATTTTCCTATTGGGGCCGCGGCTGGGAAGTGCCGGCGGCAATACGCGCCAGCTCGTCCGGACGGGGATAATAGAGCTCGTTCGGATGCCCATCCGGACGCTATATTAACGCCGCGACTGGAGATGCTCTAAACCACATTTAAACTCTAGTTCTCAATAAAACCGAACCTCTGATTTCTTTGTTTTTTTTAACTATCTCACCGCCTAGGCATACCTTAAGGTAAGAATAATAAGGAAATATAATTTTCAATTTGATTAAACCAGTGTAATTTGATGGATTAAATATTTGTATCCTAGGTGTCATGAAACTTGATTTGCACTAATCTCTGGAGACCAGTGGTTAAGAGGATGAAGCCCCGTATGACGACCATTTTATGTCCCTGTGGTGAAGTGGTTTTAGATGAGGTAGAGCTAGTACGTAATGACATTGGGCGACCTTATGCTGCCGACCTAACTCTAGAGAGGACGAGACTGAGGTAGGACTAAAGGTCAAAATCCAAATTTAATTACTAATGACTTCGTTCACTATGAGCGGTATTTTTTAATAGAAGATGCCCTAATCTGGGTATTGTCACCATTCTTGAGATCGGCAAATGTACTTTCATGCGGAAATGTTGAACTAGCGTGAGGGTGGCTTGAACTTCAAGCGGCACTGTTCCCCGCCTCAGGCTAGATCCAACAACATTCTCCTTAGGGTCAGGATGGCTCTTATTTTTTTTTCTATATAAAAGAAATTTATTACTTAAAGAGAGCATGGCTCTTATTGATGCATCGACCATTTTAATGGCAAATTTTGTGTGAAAATAATCCATGGAGACTTATGGGGCGTGAAAAACGATGAAACTAACCCTGTCAGAAAATTTCAGCACAAAATAATCCTATTTTTATTTTGTTAGAAACTAACCCAAAACTGTAGCGGCGCTACCCTCCACATGCTAGCGGCCTAGACTGGGGTGCTATGCCCCAGCCATCGGGCAACCACTGGGCATCATCAACGTGAAAATTCTAAATTCCAGAGGCGGTAGCTCCCTTAGCTAGGGCCCTATGCTCTGTAGGGTAGCTCCCTTAGCTAGGGCGCTATGCTCAAGATGTTATCACCTTTGTCGGTGATGCTATGGTAATTGAAACAATTTCAGACCTACTATCCCAACATCAAGTCGATTTATTACAGCAGTTCATATATTAAATAATCAGCAAAACATCACACAAAAATTTACGAATTAATCACCCACCAACATCAAGTTTCTAAATCGATTACTACAAGCTCACAAGTACGACAAGTCCATAAATTTGGAAAGTTTATAAATTCACAAGTTCTCATTGATGGAAGAGGAAGCCGCGCTGCTACCGATATTGATGAGTGCTTGATGATCCTCACATGCCTAGTAGGTTTACAAGCAGATCGGGATGTCCCTCCTCGACGTGGAGATTAGAAGGTTGGGAGGATGAATAGCATGGGTCGTCATGGTATGGAGGGTCATTAGATGCCAGAGGCTGACTATTTTGCCAATGCGCCAACACATGGGCCGAGGGATTATCGACAACTCTTTAAGATGAAGAAGGAGGTGTTCATACGCATTACGTATGGTTTGGGAGTATGATGAATATTTTGAGGGCCCAGAAGAATTTTCCACTTGCTTGGCAAGGGCTGTACAAAGGTCATATTGGTGAGTGTGTTGTGCTCGAAGTTTGGGCAGATTATGACGTGTGATCTAGCACACTTTCTTTGGCATGGCGGGGTCTCACCGTGACATCAACGTCCTGCAATGCTCTCTGGTATTTGAAGACTAGCTGAAGGCCATGCCCTAGAGTGTAACTATGAGATCAAATGCCACCACCCACCAGGGGTACTATCTGACCGATGACATCCATCCAAAATGGTCACATTTGTGAAGACAATCTTTAGCCTAACAAAATTCTTGATTTGCTTCGTGCCAAGAGAGTGTGAGGAAGAATGTCGAGCGGACATTTGGTGTTCTCCAAGCTTGTCTTGCTATTGTCAGGTATCCTGCTTTACCTAGTCTAAAGAGCATATGTGGGATGTGATGAATGCTTCTATTATCATGCACAACATTATCATCGATAGTGGGTGTGTGTTGCTCCACTATTTGATGATCAGCCGTATGAAATGCAGGGCTCTCTTGCCGATGTGATCACCAGGTGTTAGCCGAGTTTTGTGATGTCCTCACCATGCATGCAAAATCCTGTGACCAAGAAACTCATAACCAACTGCAAAATGATCTACTTGAACATTTGTGAGAGCTCAAAGGACTCAAGACTTGATTTAGTTGAATTTCTTAGATTTTTAATATATTTGAATTGTTGTATGAGTTGTTTATTTCTATGTTTCGTAGACTATGGACCTTATTTATGTGTTTAAAATTAGGTAGTATGGTTGCATTTAGATAGACATTTGGTTATATTGCCTAAAAATAAGGTCAAAATTCTATTGGTAAAGACTATTGGGGGTCACCGCTAGGTGCAGCTGGCCCCAATAGGACGTCAATGTGTGTGTCGGTGCTCCAAATAACATCCGTCTGGCAGTTGTCGAACCGTCAGTGGAGATGCTCTTATCCCTTTTTGATGTCCCCATAATGAGTAGACAACCTGCTCGAATGGAATTATCTACTCACTTGAATTGTTAACATAAACTTAGAACATAAGATCAAGATTTATTATGTTAGAACTTGCACCAGAATGAGAAGTTGTGAGTTCACTCACTGTATGAGGCACTTCTGCATAGTAATTTCCCAATAAGAAAGACATAACTTTGAAACTTCAAAATCGCTTGAAAAGTGAAATTATTTAGTGTATGCGTGAATGGAGAAGTTGTGGATGAGCACAAAAGTACCTAAACGGTAGATGATCACAAAAGCACATAAACACCCATGTTTTTCATATTTCCCTTTTTTATTTCTATCAAACTAAATAGTATATATTTTTACTTTGTATGTCAAAGATATAATAGAGTGTCTCTGGAAAAAACTTAATTACTTGGTGCAAAGTAAATACGTAAATAATTGTCTAAAAAATATTTATATATATTTACTTGGTATCAAAAATTATTCACTGTTTTCTGCACATTTTAGCTTTAATGTTTCAGTGACCTGCAAAGTTTCAAGTCCATATGATATGTTAATTGAAAAGAGAATGGACACGGTGCTTTGACTCATAGATCTAGATGCACCCGTTATGAACAATGCATTTTAAATGTATTTTAAATGTAAAAAAACATAAAAAAAAATCCGGTGTACATCCGAACATTCTATGTTCGTACACAAAGTTACGCGAAAAAAATAGGTATTTTTGTGACTTGTGTAAAAATGACAAAAAAAACGTCTTGTGAAAACTCATTCGGGATACCAAAATTGTCTCTTTTACACAAGCTACATAAAATGTCTTTTTTCTTGAAAATTTGTGGGTAACATAAGATATCTGGATGTACACCTGAAATATTTGTTTGGATTTATTTTGACATTTAAATACGGTTTTTGAATAATGGGTGCATTTACACCTATGAGCCAAAGCAGATTTCCATAAGAGAAGTTGCTAAGCTAGTACAGATCTTGATGCAGAGGGAAACACATATATCTACACACGTGTGTAGAAAAACCACTCTCATATGCAAAACATTTTTCGAAATAGGGAGTTTGACCTCGGCCTCCGCATCAATAGAGATGCACACAGCCGAAATCAGGGGTCAAACCCTCTTGCATCAGCTTGATGCAACGATGATATCAATAAAGCTTATGTTGTCTAATGAATACTTACAATTTTCATCTCCTGAAGGTATCTTTGTTGGAAAATATTTGAAGACTTAGCATGATTGTTATTGGACGAGCAAGTTTTAAATTATTCTCGCCTTCAAGGCGCCACATCATCAGAAGTTATAGAAACCTGAATGGGGCACGAAAGTCAGGCCAAGGAACAAATAGCATTTGTATAAGAGATTGATAAGAGAACGACCTAACGACGTATCAAGATTCTGCAAATACATGGCTTTCATCACAGAAAGTAACTGAACTCGTGGAGCTAGGATTATCTCTCAATTATGATCTGAAATAGTACGTGTTCCTCTAAAATGCTGCTACATACAGATGTTCCTTTCAAAGAGGACTAGCTCATAAGGAAAAGGAAGGTTCTTACAATTTATGTTCCTAATCCAATGAAATACAATCAAAATGACTTCAGAAACTACGTTTTCGCTCACCAGTTCCGAAAATTTGGTTGGATGGATCAGGAAGAACAATGACATCCACGTCGGAACAAACAAGATGTGTAGATATTTGTGAGAGGGACTCGTGAAACTGTGCGAGCCAGACATTCATAAAACTAGATTAACAGCCTCCCAGTTGCGAATAAACTTGTCATGTGTACCTAAAACTTGTCATTCGGACAGCCCAGAGGCCGGAGGAATTGTATTATGTAAGCATTAGTCAGAAGAGGGAGCGGGCAACAGCAATATAGTAGCCTCCAAGTTGCCGGTGCTGATGCCTAACGTATCCGTCTCTCAATCCCGTAGAGAGAAAAATTATCACAGCTTTCGTACGTATACCAACAACTTCTACCTGTACATACATATACTAGCGACTAATATGTTACATACTAGGGATTAACTAACAGATTTGTTGCCTAGCTCGTCGGATTGTTATTTTCGCATTGCCTCCCCAATAGTTTGAGTACGTTAGGTTTCACACGAATTGGTCTGCACGAAGATAGGTTAGCCTGCCGGCAAGTCACGCCATACGTCCAAAGTTCCAATCATGCGCAACGAATCGGTGGGCGCTAAGAGAACGGATTCGATCACTGTCACCGGAGCAACTTGTTACTCGTTACCGCATCAGAATTTGGGTGGGACGGCATTGTAATCTTTCAAATTGGTCACACTCTGGCAGGTACAGTCTAGCAATTACTACTCAATGTTTAAACATCATTGCAGAGATCAGCTGTGCTTTTCTTTATCTTCATTCGGGAGCATTACATCATTACCCATTCATTGGTGGAAGATCCTGCACCCAAGGCTTTGCTGACAAAAGGAAATCTGAGCGTGACTGCAGTTACCATGGGAGCCACTCCGGGTAAGTTCTTTCTTACAAAGTGTTTTTATTTGATTCAAACGTCACATCAAGATTATTCAAACTGTAAAAAGTTCACACTTATGCATCCTCTCAGGATGCACACAATCCTTGCAACCACTGGTAAATTAATGCGTTCTAGAGGGCAACGGGGCCGTTTCATACTTCATCCTTGTTTCTGCTTCCCGAACCTTCCAGGCTCCTACCTACCGTCGGCTCTGCCTGACTCTGTCGTATGGATGGATCCATCAGAATATCTTTGTACAGTATGTTTCTTCCGACCGATCATCTAAAGTTATTTATGCTCGTCCTGGGACAGGTTGGGAATACTCCATTGCTCAGGAGGTCAATGTCAATCGTCAAGTGGCATCAAGCAGCTCAACGTTTCCGGCCATTGTTTTTGGAGCCACTTGTGCTCCGTCAGACGCGTCTGCGTCTCTGCGATCGACCAGATGCACACACCACAAACACAGCACATACATAGGTAGAGCAATGTTGAGCTAGCCTTCACACATACTTCCTCCGTTCCATATTAGATGATTTCTAAATAGATGTATCTAGACGTATTTTAGAGCTAGATTTATCCATTTGAGAATCAACTAATATGGAATGGAGGGAGTATGACGTAGAGATATGTTAATTTACGGGTGGTGGTCAAGTTGCATTGCTCGTTTTCTTTCCCCTTTCGTCAGTCGGCGCCGCCGGAGCTCATTGGGAGGAGTAGAACCCGTGGTAAAGACAAGCCCAGTTAGTTAATAACGGCCGGAAAGAGAAATGGTTGCCGGCTTGGAGAAAGCACCGAGCGCCTGAGCTAGCAGTGGCTCTGGCTGTCGATATGTGGTTTGCTTTGGAATGTTACTGACCGGTTGGACAGGCGTGCGGTTTAGAAGATCAACTGGATCATAGAGTACTAAGCACTTGAGATATATAACTACATATGTGGCGGGGCCTAGCTTAATTTGCAGAAGATCATTAGCTGGTGGTGATAGGAAGGGCAGATGGCTGGGTTTGGTCGATCCCTCGCTAATCATGAAAGTAAACTAAGCCTTGGTGTTGTCGTTTTCACGCATAATACGCAACTAACGAACCGTGAGAGGCAGTCTGACATGCATGTTATTCGGTAGTTCGTTTTTTTTAAAACGGAGGCAAAATATTTGCCTCATCTCAATAAATAAGAAGGAGAATACAAAGTACCAATTTGGAGAAATCGGCAAATTAAAAAAATGGATTACTCTCTCTTGGCAAGATCCCACCCAAATGTCTTGCACCAGCGATGGCCCGATTGTCCACGTCTAGATTGATCTTAGCGGAGGTGGAGGACGGACTCTTGAACTCATTGTGGAAGGCCCTATCATTACGTTCATTCCAAATCGGCCATGAAATCACCATGATAAGTGAGCCTAAAGCCTGCCGTTCTGACCCGGCGGCACCAAAAAGACACCATTCCACCAATCCTTGACTGAATCCCATGTCACCCAATTGAGCGGATGAAGGGTGTGAGACCAAGCCATTCTTTGTTTTTTTTTTGGGTCCAAACCCTAATGGTGCAGGTGCATTGGAAAAAGAGGTGTGTCGCGGAGTTGGGCTCAAGGTTGCATAGCTTGCGTTGGCCACAATTTGGCCAACCTCTTCTTTGGAGTCTATCCGCAGTCTAGACACGGTCTTGAAAAATCAAGAGTGGATTTCACTTTGTACCTCCTAGTTGTGCATTTGTGATACTAATGACCTCATCTATTGTAAAAATGTCTAGATTGCCCATTTTAGAAACTTTGGACCCTTCTTTTCTGATGCATGTTCGTCGAGAAAGGTGTGAGGTAATGATTGAGGTTCAAAAATACCAGGATAACGACGAGGAATTCAGATGATAAAGAAAAGGATGGACATTAGATGACGCCTCCGATCTTACATATTTTGACGCACCACATAGATCTAACATGCCGGTATATTCTAACGAATTATGCAGAATGTCAAAATGGGGTATAAGTTAAAACCATGTTCAAAATTGTATATATGGTGTGTTTCTGATTTTATCTCACTAAATGGGGTAATAAGTGTCATACAACTATGGGGTAAAAAATAAAATTCACCAAAAAAATCAACCATGAGAAAATCTAGATCTCGGGGTGCCCAACATTTTCAAAATCAGTTAGGCCATGTACATCGCTAGGCTCTTAAGTGGGACGCTTAATTAGTTGGTTGCCACATGCAGCAAGCGTCCGCTGCCCAGGAGCCACAGTTTTCACGTATTTATTAAGCGCTGGATGCTTAGGTATGAGTCGATGCTTAAAAAGTAGGGAATTAGCCAAAACGGCCGGGATTTATTTCCAAGCGCTTGGGCTTAGCGCCCAGCGTTGTACCTGCCCTTAGGATGTCAGATTTGATGAGGCCAGCGAGCTGCATTTTATAGTCAAAATAAGACTAGCGCGCCTCAGACTCGGCAAACTTCCATTTTATTTCATCGCGAAGGCCATGAGTAAATAAATGCGACCTCCTTTAGCTTAGACCAAAGTTCCACGAACACCTGTATGTGAAGGATAGTTAGGCCGGCCTCCACGTTGATCTGTTGGATCCAAAATTTATCAGTGGGAGCTTTGGCCACAGTGAGCTTTTTGTGAGAAGATAGAGTAAAAATCCCAGGAGCAAGATCCTTTGGCTTTGGCCATAGCTCGATGTTAGCCACCAACAACTGATCGACAGGTTTTGTTGGCGTAACCCATGTTATGACGTACCAAATGTACATGTAGTGAGGATCGTCCATCACTGTGAGAGGAAACACCAGAGCTAGCATCGGCTGCGCAGAAAGTACAGGCGTACAGAGTAGCGCGGCAGCGTTTCCTGTCAGGCGTCATGGCATGGACAGAGCAGGGCCGTTCCGAATACGTATAGCCCAGCCCGATTCGCCGGTAGTTGGGCTCATCTAGGCGGCAAGCGCCGAACGAGCCTATCTAATTAACCCACCCGCTGGAGGGAGCTCCTATGTATTAATTTGAAGGGGTCGCGCTATACCTCGCCCGTGGCGAGTCGGTAGCTTCCACTCGCCCGCACGATTCCTCTGCCCCGCATACCACACCTCCACATGGGCCGGCCTACGTACGGGTTAGTTTTTTTTTCGTTTTTCCTTACTGTCATTATCCTTACTAGCAGAGTGCCCGTGCGTTGCCACGGCCTTTAAATTTAGTTTTATCCATGCAAGTGAAGAATCCAACTACATCTCTTATTAGTATGATTTACTCCATGCCGCGTTTATGATTTTATTGTAAACTTCAGGATGTACGAGTTCAAAAATTAGGCTTTGCTTAAAAACAACTTGCGCGCATTGTTGTGCTAACTAAAAATAAATTAATCTAAAAAACTGATCCACATTCAGCATATAAGAATTAAGAATCTTAGTAGCATGAACAAATTGATCGAATAGACTGTTAACATAGTGAGACTCGTGACTCTGGTCGGGAGTTGCGACTATATTGTAGGTGAAAAATATTATACAAACACAATAAGTGTGTGATGTAAATGACATAATTGTCAATATCACTCGTTCTTGAGATGATATCCTAGAGTTCGAAGGCAGTATTTCCTAACTCCAAACCATCACTATCACGTCACATTTCAATTTAATAATAAAGATGTGGACTAAATCATGCAATTCGTGCAATAAGCAAACAATTCAATTCCAAAAAGTGGATGGGAAAGTAGCTACGTTTGGACATGGCATTGCGATGGATTCGGCGCATGGGGTGTTCCGCCTATCAGCGAGTCTTGAATTGCGCTAAGCTAGCAGTGCTTTCTTTTCCTCATGTGGTATATTCTGCCAATGTTCTCTTCGACGGGCATTCATCTCTTGTTTCTCCTTGGCTGGTACATTTCGCCTTGCCTGCCTCTGGCAGGCATTTCTCCCATCTATCGTTTTGTTTTGTCTAGCTTCTCTTCTTCGTGCATTCATTTCCTCTCTTTTTCCGGCTGTTAAGCTATTTCGTCGTGCTCTGTCACGTTCCCGTCTTGTTTGATTTATGTCTTTTCTCATGTTTGCAATTGTATCATCTTGTTGATCAATTTGGATTGTCAAAATAAGTTCACCGTTTTTGTTGCCCTGGAGCAGTGAAAAGGAGCAAGCAGCTTCAAGCTTTTCACCTTTGAAAAGAAAACTCCATTAAAATAGCTCTAATTCAGGTTGTAAAAGTTTGTGAATCTATCTGGTCGATAATTAGCGTAGCAATATTCAGATACATGCAATGTTCAAATGCACTGTGTGTAGGACGGTACTGTTGCAAGATTCTCCCGGATCTGTTAGATGAGCTGGCGCGAGTAAAAATGTTGAATACGCTTGAACTGGTACGTCGTTGTAGTCATCTATGTGCTATTGTGGCTTCTGCATGAAAATGGTATATATGTGCACAGTTATCATGGCCTCTCCAGAAATTTAGGGCCTTGGGAGCGAAGAAAATTAGGCCCTATAAAACTTTAAAATAACATAGGACCAATATTAGTATATAACTAAAGCATACCTTCATTTTTAATTATATAACATCATCACTTAAGTATGCGTTATTTACTTAAAATAGTTAGAATTATAGCAAATATTAGTGCTAATACAAAAGGTATTATCGAAGCAAAAAAATATCTCATGTTCTACTGAAAAGCCGCACTCGTCTAGTGTTTTTGAAATAAGATATCCAATCATATCTTCATAGTTACACTGCTCAGTACATTTGCTCAAGCTAGATAGTTTCTCAAGGTTCACAAAAATAAGAGACCGCAAGCATGATGTTGGCTCGAATTCAGAAAAGTATTAACTGAAACATTAGAAGCTAGCTAGCTACCGTACGTCACCAAGCAAATGGTAGATGATATAGATCATCGTACCTAGGCTGGAGCACGGGAGGATGGTGGACGGCGTTTCTGCGAGGTCAGCGGAAGGGTGAGATGGCGGCTGACACAAGTCGGATTATTCCTACTGCTTAATCCGGCGAGATCGGCGGACCAGCAACACGGAGGTACTGCTTATCACTGTTGTCGTACACTCGTATATGAGTTGTACACGGCTGCAGCATAATCAAGAGTTATTCCTCTCGGAGTAGGATTAGAAGCACGCTGTACGATGGCTGTTGGGATATCGCTCAGCGATTGGCTTTTCTAGCAAAGAAGGATGCAGACCGACGTACGTACCACCGGATGTACCACGCGACGTACCATCACGGCACATCTCAATTTAATAGTATACTAGCTAAATGCCCGTGCGTTGCAACGGGGAGAAATAATATGTGTTACGCACTTGCGCGTGCACAAGAAATTTATTCTCGTAGGTAAACCCACAACATGTAGAAAAGCTGCCAAATTTAGCTCGTCCACTTGGCACTCTGCGGTCAGGTCTACCGTCCACTGCTTCCTTTGGCCACCGCTTAATCCATGCCACATGTACAAGTACGTTAGGACCATCAAATCTATACGCCGCTATCGCCAGCTCGCCTCACTACGAGAAGATCTTCGCCTCCGGCGAGATTCGTAAAAGAACGAGTAGAGAAAGGTCACATGAATTATTCGAGAGGAGTCGATATATGAATTTCCGTGCAGTGCGCGGCACTTCACCCAAGAGTATATGGTTCTAGTTTTGAAATTGCATTTTAAATACATTTCAGATGTCACAAATTCAGACATATAACTTTGCGCATACATATCGACTTTATATGAGCTCATGAAATCGTTTCACAGAAACCCGTCATAGATTTTTTTTGTCTTAATACACAGCCCACAAAAAATGTCATTTTACGAAACATGGCGTGCGCACATAGAATGTCAAGACGTTCACGCTAAAATTTTATTTAGATTTTTTACATTTCAAAATATTTTTTATAGGTGGCAGGAGCATATGCTTTAATTTGCCAAAACGATTTTTCACGCCTGTTTAATCGTCCGCTCAAACACTGGCGGCACTGAGACCCTAATCGAATTTTTATCTACGATTTCGTTTTACACAAAAATTTACGCTGGACTTTCTAGGCCATCAATGAAATGCAGTACTGCCCCTGGCTTCCATGTAGAAAAAGAATACACGAGCTGATAGGTTTAATTTTGCATCGCTCTGATCTGCTCACATGTAACTGGGCTAATTCGATGGGACCTACCATCTCTATATCCATCCCAATCCTGTCCTCTACGGCAGCTCGTCTTTTCCCCTTCTCTCTCCCCTTCCCCTGTTTCTAAATCTCTCCCAAAACCAAAAATCGATCACAAAATTCTGTATCAAATCAAGAGAAATAGTAATTAGGAAGACCAAATCCACCGCTCATTCCATTCCATCGGTTGGATTTTGATCTCGAGCTGGATCGATTAGGCTAGAAGCGGAGGTTGCTCTCGGGTCAAAGACCTGCACTGATGCGGGGCGGAGGGGCCGACTCNGCTGATCCGGCACTTTAGGCAAACAAGAACTGATAATATTTAACTAATCGTGTTGTGGCTTCTTGTCTAGTAACCTATTGTAGCATCTCCTGGTCATAAATTATTTAATGCTGTGTGTAATTCAGTAATTCTGTGCACTGATAATTTGGACTTTGGTAAACTGTTGTGGTGCTGATAAATATGCTATCTCATCATGCATGACATAGTCGTATTACAGGCTTAGTTAATAGTTAGGCTGTGAGCTTGTTTTAGCAAATTGCTCTATTGTTCATTGAAATGAGCGAACTTCTGTTCTCAAAAGTTGTATCTATATATCAGGTAAAGGAGGATCTGTACAAGCGACGTCAAGCTGTTGTGAAAATTGATGGAGATAGCATGTGTTCTCTTTGTCATAAGCGCATTGCAAACAGTGCCTTTGCAATTTATCCAAATGGGCAGACATTGGTGCATTTTGTATGCTTTAGAGAATCACAGCAGATTAAGGCTGTTAGAGGATCAAACTCTGTGAAACGTAGATGAAATGGCCACACTCCAGGTATAGGTTCAAACTCCATATCCATGTAATTCTGTTATATCTATTATAGGCATTAATATATCCGGTGGCCGACCAATGTTGATTGTCACGGTCTCTGCCCTCACTTGAGTACAGCTGTTGTTCGCCTTAACCATTGTAAAGTATAATGGTCTGTAATATGAGGTGTAGCTTCCCATATTACCGCCATCCAGTTTCATTCTCCCAAGCTTAGACCTTTGCTATTGGCATGAGAATTACACATTGTCACTCCCCAGTTGCCTTAATATCTTGCTCTCTACCAATATCCCGTCACTGGCTCAGCGGCTGAGAACAAGAATACGACGTCAGCAAGGTCATACATTGAAACCCAATCCAGCTATATTTATGACCTAATCATGGCTGATTTTGATGAACATGGTTGACCGGCCTATAAACCTTGTGTTGTAAACTTGTGAGCTTGACAACTACGAGAGTGGACAATATACACATGGATACTACTTTCCTTGTGAGCTAATTGTCGATGTTCCATTTGCTTGCTATTTTTCTTTCTTAAACAGTTTAGTGATTGTTCATCTTTCAGACATCCTCTGTGTCCTTATTCTTAGAATAAATCAAGAGTGTGTGCTAACTTGATTCCACTTTCATATGTATTTGACAGGTCAGATATCAATCACCAAAACATTAAGTTCGGACACCAGGGGAGAATTGGCTGATGACCATACAAAATTTGGGCCATGCTTGGAGAAAGTTGTTATCAGGTCCTGGTACAGTTTGAGTCTTCAATCTACGGCTTTGCCTGTAAGCATTGCTTTCTGGTTGAATCTCATGCCCTCGCTTTGTTGCATCATGTTTTCATCGATGCCGGTTTATGGAAATCTTTTTGTTGATCTTTACTGGATCTGAGTGGATTGCTTCCGGAAGTTTTAGTGGTATGCTCTTCGCTCGCTTCAGAGCCTTGTATTTAGCAGTATATATGTGCATGCTTACTCGTTTGTTTTCAACCCAGAAAGCTTTTCGATTTTGTTGGAGGTGATCAACTGATCATCATGATAACATATAGTGTTCCAGCTTGTACTCAGGCTTTATGTAAATACAGAATTGGCGTCATCTTGCTGTTTGTACCAAGCGTAATATTACAAGAGTAAATATTGCCATTCACATTTTTTCAGCATCGAGTAGATTTCGTAGAACTTGTATACTACTTTTTGTAGACTATGGCAAAAGTAGACATGCGACGAAGTTTGAAATTACAACATTAGAGCATAGTGTATCATAGGACTGTTCTTTTTAATTATATGAGCCCGCTGACCAACCGACTGTCAATAGGTTGGTTAAATGTATTAGAAATCTGTACTTCCCATCCAAATCACGTTTAAGGACACAGTTTGATATATGGTTTGCAAGTGGGATTGTGCTATCATATGAAAGGAGAGTTTGGTTAATAATATAGCTTTATGATTTGTGTTGCAAACTTTTTCAGTCTGTACCATGCATGTTTACACGGATCGAATGCGAAGGTGAGGTATCCCCGGATGCTTGCTGATGGCCTCCCTGAGAGCGGCCTGGAGGCTGTCCACATCCCAAGCTGTAGGCTCCCTCGGCATGGGGCTGCTGATGATATTGAGAACAACGGCCCGCCTGCAAACCATGGGTGATACGGGCAAAATCCTTCCGCTCGAATATATCCACCATGCACGAGTCGAGGCTGCCCAGGTGCCCGATCCCATCCAACAAACCGCCGCCTCCCCGCATTGCTTCAGCGTAGCACTCCACGGCGAGGCTCTGGATCCTGCGCATGGCCCCTGCCTTGAACACGAGGCACGGAACCTGATGCCTGAACACAAAGTCCCTGAGACTCGGGAAAGACGCAGCCGGGACGGCGACGCCTTCCTCGGGAGCATGGTCCCTGACGTGCAGCCTAAGGTGCACCAGTGAGCTCAGGCTGGCGAGAACACTGGCGCCGTCCCGTGGCAGTGAGACGACCTGGATCTTCAAGCTCCTGTGGTTGTCCAGTTGGGTGACCCAGCAGCCAGCTGAGACAGTGAAGAAGGGGAGTCCCAACACGTGTAGCCTATGGAGACGGCGTGGAGGCGGGGACCAGCTAGTCAGGACATCAACAATCTCGGGGCCATGCTGTATGGTCAGGGACTCGAGGCTTGCGAGCCTGCAGAGGGAGCGCACAAGATCATCACATGCGCCGCCGCCTTCCGGGGCGACACCTTCATGTGCTAGGACTAGCTTCAGGCCCCGTCAGATCAACCAGATCACCCAGCCCTTTGATGTTCTCCACATCTTTGAGGAGATCTATGCTGAGCTCACCCAAAGTACGGAGTGCACACATCCTGCTCACCTTGCCAACCGGCTTCATGGTCCAAGGAACAATCAGATGCCACAGCGTCGACGGCAACTCGTCGACATCAAGCTCTAGCTCTGAAGACTCCATTGTCTCTTCTTCTGTGCATACTATCTCCAAGGTCTTCAGGTGTTGCAACTTCCGTAATTTTTGCAGGGCGCTGCCATGCAACTCCAGTAATTGTTCTGGCACTTTCTTACACCGAAGTCCTCGGATCCTCAAATATTTTAGCTGGGTAAAGCTGCGTAGTGAAGACAGATTACATTTGTCATAGTTGGAATCATCAACATCTATATGTAGAACCCGGAGGACTTTAAACCTCGACAGAGAAGGCATCAATCGAGCAGGACCCCAAAAGTTAAATGATCTGGCCTGGGTGACAACCATGCTTTCCGGCAAGTGCTTGCCATCTGGTTTTCCAACCTGGAGGGACAACCGACGAACCTTCATACACCCTTTCATGCTCTGCGAACCAGCGGATTTTTAATTATAGTGACCAGGTTTTCTTCTGTGGACTTCACTGTGATGAAGTCGAGCATTTCATCATGCACTCGACAGGACAACACCTGACCGCAGTCATCAAACCCAGCTATCTGGATCATGTTTCTGTCGATCAGTTCATAAAAGTAATCCTCTCCAATCCCCTCTGGGCCGTAACCGTGCTTTTCGGTGATAAAACCTTCGGCTATCCATCTCTTCACCAAATTATCCTTCATTATTTTAGAGTCTTCTAGAAATATACAAAGGTATAGGTAGCAGGTCCGAAGGTCCAGAGATAAATCATTGTAACCAAGATCTAGCACATACCTCATCCATTTTAATGCATGATTTTTCCCATTTAATTGAAAACCCAAATAGTTACGTATCTTCTCCCAGAATACAGCTGATTTTCTCTCTTTATGATTAGCCAAAATGTTGGCTATACTAACTATGAATAATGGAACCCCTTCACATTTCTTCAAAATTTCACTAGAAACATTCTTTAGTTTCTCAAGACAAGCATCTTCATAGGGGGAAATACTTTTATCAAATAATCTCCTTGAGTCAACATCATTAAGTGGCTTCATTATGTAGAAATGGCCATGGAAACAAGACCAGCATGCCCGAGCTACATCTTCAACTAGTTGATACCCCGCGCGTTGCCGCGGGCATTAGAGATGATTTTCATACATGAAAAAATATCATGAAAATTCTATGCAAACAATGCTCACTTGCATATGCTATTATGAAGTGAAAGCGTATTGCTACTATTTACTTAGTCTTGATTTCTTTGTTTATTCAAGTATTGGTTGTCAACCGGGTATCTCTTGAGCGAATAACTGAAGACAATTTTGGAAAGTACTTAGAATTTGTTCTTGATGTGAAGATTCTCTTACAACCTCGGCTTGTGGAGGACCATCATATGTTGATCTTGTTCTTGCTTCTTCCCGGTTCACTTTCAGTGTTGAAGATAAATAAGTAGAAAAAAAACATGAAAACTAACTCGATTATGGACTGCTGCCAGATAGGAGAGAAACAAGACTGATGTACCTTTGCCGGTGAAATGAGACGTATCCAGTGAGGAGGTGAAATATTGAGGAGGAGCTAGATACTGGAATATTGATACTCACATTACAGGAACAATGATTTATATGGTCAGCTACTAAAATAATATTTGCTAATACCGTGTCCGGCCGAAACGATGTACTTCATGCTGTTCGTTAATCCTGTAAATCAAAGTAAAATTACGCTATGTCTCTTGAGCACCAGATTATCTGAACTTCTGAAAACAGTAACATAAGCTGACCACAAAATTAGACAAAACTAATTAATCAAGGTAATGAGGATTTAGGAGCATACCATGAGAATGATAGATGAAGAATACGGCAGTGGATACAACTCGTATACAGGAAAGGATGCTCGAGCAGCTACAAATTCCCATCGACTGTACGTGGAGACAACATCACAGAGGGGAACCAAGGTATTGGATGATGGAACAGTACAAATTCTTCCTTTACAATGCAAATGGATGGGAACGCATCATGTGCACCCATGGGAGGAAGCAGCACATGGCCGGATGCGCTGAGCATATTAGAATACTCGAGGTGGAGAGTAAAGGACGATTGAAGTGGGTGTAGCCCGTTACGGCCTTACGGGTGACGTGACAGCCTGGCTTCCTCTTCCTTTTAACTCTCCTTCACTTCCCCTTCTCTTTGCAGAGCGGACGGTGAGCGGGCAAGTCAGGCCCGATGGAAACGCTTGAGCTTTCCTTTTCTTTTTTGGAGATAGACCTGTGACCGCATGAGATGGGGATTGAGCCAGCGGTACTACAGGTAACTAATGACCATTTGAAATCCAACGGATAGAAAAACCACCTTCGGTTCGGGGCTTTCGTCCCGGCCACATTACGAACCGGGACTAATGTGGCACTAGCCAGCTCTAGTTCCGGTTCGAATGGCTAGGGCGCTAGCCAGCTCTAGTCCCGGTTCGAATGGGACCTTTAGTCCCGGTTCGTATTACAATCCGGGACTAAAGGTCTATCTTTAGTCCCGGTTTGACTAAAGTTTTTTTTTTACTTTGGAAAATTTTCAGAATTCACATCGACGTCGACAAAGTGGTGGCGCCTTTAGTTCCGGTTGAAGATACCAACCGGGACTAAAAGTTTTTTTTTTTTGAAAATTTCAAGAGTTTTTGCCTCTCATGCCTACCCCTAATACTTCATTTACTAGGCTGGTTTTTTCAAGGGATAATCCGAAGGTATCCCCTACCAACCGCTCATTTTTGCGTAGATTAAAACACTACCTCATTCTAGTGTATTGTGGGGGAAGAGTATTTCTGGGGATTTGAGTGGATTGGGTGAAAGAAATAATTTCACCAAATCCCCTCCCATCCCTAATCCCCTAGGCGATAAAAATACATCACTAGTAAACAAGGCCTTAACCGGACGGGGTGGAGAGGAAATCAGGACGCATATAGGGAAGAGAAGACTTGGAGACAAACGGGAGGAAGGGGATATAGAGAAAGAAAATAAGGAGAGAACTGGGGTGGGACCCACACGGGATGAAGCGTTAGCATGTGACCATGCCCCCGGCTGACCGGGAAAGAGCCACTTTGTTCTGTGTGTATACATCCTGGGTTATTGCGCACCATGCAAAATATATGGTTTTAAATTTCAGTGAGTTTTCATTAAAATTCACTGCATTTCAGTGGTTTCGGTAGACCCCAAAATAACTACCTTTCTGTCAAAATATTCCAGCACTTTGCGTACAGGAATTAAAAAAATATAATGAATTTTAAGAGAAAATTCGGTCATTTGGCCAAAATGAAAATTGAAATCACTGAAATTCACTAAATCTCAGAGATTTCGGTGGTGGCCGAAAATTTTCTGAAACTGAAATTTGAAACCAGCACAATAATTTTTTTGTCGCGAATGACACAATACATGCTCGGACAGTATCACAGTAGCACCATCTGTAGGAATGTACACAAGCAAGCCCGTTCGGAGGAAACCACAAAAGAAACGAAAAAAGGCAGATTAGAAAAGCAGTTTAGAAGAAGACCCCACCTCGTGTTCAAAGACTTCCACGTAACGATGTCTTCCTGTGAGGGACACGTCGTGGCCCGCGCGCCTCTCGCGACCTCCAAGATCAGTTGTCTTCAGTTTTTTTTTTCTTTTTTTTTTTTTTTTTTTTTTTTTTGAGATTTAGTTGTCTTCAAACTTCAACTAGTCGTGCCGAAAAGGGAGACGTACTCCTCAGATCGCCCGGTCCAAGAGAGAGGAAGAGGAGGCACTGGAAAGTCGAAACCCTAGAGAACCAACCCTTGGTTGGATGGTTAGGTGGGTGGTTGTACCCCAGCCCACCAGAGTTCAAACTCCAGGTTTGACACTGGTGTTTCTCATATTTGGCGAAATATTCTTCAGTGGGAGGCGACGTTCCCGTCGATAGCGAGGCGCCCGTGGTGACTTCGTCAATCTCAAGACCTGACCCGCCGGCTCGGTATTTCGGAGGTGCTCATAGGGGTAGGGTGTGCGTGTGTGCGTTCATAGGGGTGAGTGTATGCGCGTGTATGTGAGCGCCTGTGTTGTACTGTGTTTCGCAAAAAAAAAAAAAAAAAGTCGAAACCCTAACAAACACATCCCCTCGCTGCCGCCGCCGGTACCAAGCATGGCGGGGAAGGCACGCCGCGCCGACGGTGGTGGCTTCGCCGGAATGTCCTCCTGTTCTCTCGGTCCAGGCCTTCTCAAGTTCGTCAACCACCATGGCCTCCAGGAAGTCGCCAAGATCATCTCTACCCTTGGTGATTGCACAAAGGATGAGACGAGGAAGGCCTTTGCGAAGGTGGTTTCAGTCATCTAATAAAAAATATTTTCGGCGGTCGAGTACTTCAATTTTGTTTCACCTTGCTGTCTATAGATCCATTATCTATGTGTTACTTACGGGACGTGAAACCCATTTACCATGAAATAATATAAGTTCTGCTCCCTAACATTTGTTCAGATGGTCAGCGATTTCAATAGCAAGCCTTTGATAGTGGACGAGGATGAAGACGAGGATGAGGAAGTTGTGGCCGAAGACGACGAGCACGAAGACGAGGACGTGGATGAGAGCGAAGAGGACGAGGACGAGGCAGACGGGAATGCATGCAAGGTGGCAATAAACTTAATCTCTATGCATGTATTAAAAGACCAGATGATTTTGTGCTGGCTGAATTCAGTAGGGTACTGTTAACTTGCTCTCCGTTCTCGGTTTTAATTGATACACTGTAATTTTTATGGCTGTTCAGCTGTTTGGTGAGACAAAGAGGGCTAGTCCTGTCAAAAGACTGCACGCTCCTATTGAAGATGAAGGGGAACCGAAGAAGCCAAGAATAGTAGAAGGCTCTCATGCGTCCAAGGAGACAAAACTGAAGCTGCAGGGACAAAGAATTCCTCTCTGCAGGTACTCCTTTATGCGTAAACCCCTGCATCTGTTTCTAAATGTTACAATGAATCCCATGTTTTAAGACACAATCATCTTCTAAACTATAATATGGCTTCAGGTGGTGATGGTACGTCGCCACAAAAAAACAGATCGGATACGTCTTCGCTTGGTACGTAAAAAACGGATCGGCAATCCCTCCACATCGGACTGCGCTCCAACATAACCGGCCCAGTTAAACATCCGCTCCAAAGCCCAGGCGGCCGAGACTGCGCTACCTATGGCCGGCCCAGTTAGACATATAACCGGCCCAGTTAGACATCCGCTCCACAGTCCAGTCAAAATATTAAAAAAAAGGATGCCTACGATCGGACAGTCGGAGTACCAACTCTGAAACAACCTCCAACTCTGCTCCGAAACGGAGAATAACTCGGCATCACAGGGGCCATGGGGATGCATGAAAAAGACTACTCGGTTTCTCAATCCAAACCGTAGCAAGTTGTGACGCAGTTTCGCCGGAACTCTGCCCACCCGTTCAGCCCTTGGACTTTGCCGCCGTCTCGCAGTTCTGACGACTTCATCCGAAATACGTCCACCCGAGGTCCACACAAAGTATGTAATCTTTGCTCTGTTCTGCATATAAGCCATAGTTAAAAAAACCAATTCATTAATGCTACACAAGTCACAACTAACGGTACCTCTCTGTCTAGCTTATTTCCAGTAAATCAATTCAGACCGATGCCTTTCAACTATTTTGAATATTTCAACAAGCATGTAAAAAGAACATCCAATTTACCTGCTCACACTCAATGAGCTTCTGTTGTGCACCATCAAAAGCATAGCACTCACACTCAAAATCATAGCACTCACACTCAAGTTCTAGGAATTCCCTTATGGGAACTCAAATTTTATAGGTCTGCTCACACTCAATGAGCTTCTTTAAGCATGTCTCATACTCTCATACACGGCAAGTTGGATATTTAACTTCTGTTTTTTCTTGTGGTTGCAGAAAAATGGCAGATCAAAAGCAACTGATTGCAAATATTCCAGAAGATAGAAACCAAGCAAGACGGGAACGTGATAGAGCTCGGCGAAATAGTTTGACGGCCGAGCAAAAGGAGGAGATTAATGCACGTCGAACAGAAGCCAGGCAAAACAAAGCACTCGATGAAAGAAACGCACAACAAAGAGCTAGCAGGCAAAATATATCCACAGAAGAGAGGCGAGAGAACAATGCACGACGACGAACAACTAGACAAAGCATAACCGGAGGGGAGAGGGCAGCACTTCTAGCTCAACGCAAGGCAAACGCCACGACTAGGAGGAACACCCCGTGTGCGGAATCCATCGCAATGCCTTGCCCTAATGCAACAACTTTTCCAACGATACATCAAACATCGAGAAG
Organism: Puccinellia tenuiflora; assembly: GCA_012064385.1. NCBI lineage: Eukaryota > Viridiplantae > Streptophyta > Magnoliopsida > Poales > Poaceae > Puccinellia > Puccinellia tenuiflora. Next base: position 177,767 of record QRDG01001881.1, on the reverse strand, counting down.
ACACAAATCAACCGCTAAAGAGGGAACTGCTTCACCACCCGGCTCCCCTTCAACGAGCATGCCGGAGTATACCATCAGGACCGATGGTACCACACCGATATTTACTCCCTTTATTTATGCCATGCCGCATTTAAGCATCCAACTTACCGGATTAAGAATGTTGTAGGCGACATGGAGGCCTTCATTAACGGTATCATGGATGAGAATACCATCCCCGACGACCTCATGGACAAGGATTGCTACACGTATGCACGTGAAGGTACTTATGCCAGTCTTTCTATCAACCCTCTCTGTTACAAGTCAATATGAACATATTGATGTGATATTGCATGTAGGTTTCGACGCTGATGACATGGACCTCGATGCACCGACAGAATTATCCGACGAGGGCTCTATCGATCCTTTTGACTTTGTGTACTCAAACCTTCCAGACAACACACACATCCTGAAGCAAGTCCCCGACTGCGATCACTGCCATGCCAAGAAGTTTGAGCACGAGACTCCTGGTTTCTGTTGTCGAAATGGACAGATCGAACTGGCTGAACCAGTGCCTATCCCGGAGCTGGTGAGGCTATGGTCTAGCGCGGATGCGGATAGTCGACATTTTCGAGAGAGCATCCGATTTTTCAACGGCCACTTCTCCTTCACAACCTTAGGCGTCACTCTCGACAACGACTGCACGAACATGAGGTCCGGGACGTACACATTCCGTGCGTGTGGCTCGATGTACCACAACGTGCATTCGTTTGGGCCAGGCTCTCGCCCGGAACATCTACAGCTCTACTTCTACGACGATGATCCAAGCCTGGTCCATCGCAAGGAAGCTACCAAGGAACTAGACCAGGAGGTCGTTCGTAAGGTTGTCGAAATACTGAGGGGAAACCCATACTCCGAGCAGTTTAGGAGTTTGGGCGAACATAAGGATAACCTCGAGAACTACCGTATAGAACTGAACACCGACAAGAAGCTAGATCAACGAAGATACAACACACCGTTGTCGTCTGAGGTGGCTGCGATCTGGGTCGAGGGCAGCGACCTAGCAAATAGGTTCAAGCGCAGCATTACCCTCTACGGTAACAACAACGAGAGACACAGTATAAATGCCACACAAGGATGCTATGACCCGCTCTCGTACCCGCTCTTCTTCCCGAAGGGGGAGCTCGGTTGGCATCCGAATATCCCTAAACATAATAAGTCTTGGGACATTGCGCAACTACCGAGAGCGGAGCGTGACGACGATTCAGGTTCGGATATTTGAGATAACTCTACATTTTATTATCTATCCTTCTCGTATGTTGCATAACCTTATTTTTTCTGTTCTTCACACAGAGGGGGGTGGCCGTTTATGCGTCTCTGTCAGGGACTACTATTGTTACCGACTACAGACGCGTCCTGCTATATTCAACCCAATACTACATGGAGGACGCTTGTTCCAGCAGTGGGGGGTGGACATGTACATAAAGATTGAGGGATGCAGGTTGAATTGGATCAGGAAACACCAGCCGGAGCTACGTGCTGATCTATATAAAGGCGTTGTTGATAGCATCACAGCCGGAGAGACTAGAGCAAGCGCTGTTGGCACAAGGATTGTTCTCCCCTGGAATTTCCAGGGAGGCTTCCGAGACATGAAGCGGAGGCATATGGACGCCATGGCATTGGTGCAGACGTACGGCAAGCCTGACATCTTCCTGACAATGACCTGCAACCCAAACTGGCAGGAGATACAGGATGCGTTGCTTCCAGGCCAAACCGCGCAAGATCGGCCAGATATTGTGGCCCGGGTGTTTAAAGCCAAGCTGGAGACGATGAAAGATATGCTGACCAAGAAACACATCCTAGGCGTTGTGAAGGCGTACGTCTACGTGGTCGAGTTCCAGAAGAGGGGCCTCCCACATGCCCATTTCCTGTTGATCATGGATTCCAAATATAAGCTCGTTGTGCAGAGCAGTACGATCACGTCATATCCGCAGAGCTCCCAGACAAGGATAAGTACCCGGAGCTATACGACATGGTCGTGAAGCATATGATGCACGGCCCATGCGGTGTCCTCAAGCCAAACAACGTGTGCATGCAAGAGGGGAAATGCAAGTGTAGGTACCCAAGAACATTCAACGAGACCACCGTACAAGGGAAGGACTCATACCCTATTTATCGGAGACGGAACGGGGGCCGTTCCACAAAGGTCCGAGGTCAGACGCTTGATAATAGATGGGTTGTGCCTTACAACCCTTACCTCTTGCGAATGTTCAACTGCCACATCAACGTGGAGGTGTGCTCGAGTATAAAGGCCGTCAAGTACCTATATAAGTACATATACAAGGGCCACGATCAGACTTCATTCAACCTTGACAAGCCAGACGCTGATGGTAACATAGATGAAATCAAGAGATACATTGACGCAAGGTGGGTTACTCCACCCGAAGCCATGTGGAGGATATTCGGATTCAACCTTTCTGAGATGCACCCGTCCGTACTACAGCTACCGCTTCATCTGCCAAATATGCAAAGGGTCACTTTCAAAGCGGGAGACAACCTGGAAGACATCGCCGCTCAGGAAAATGCAACCATGCTAACAGAATATTTCGTGGCTAACCAGAAGCACGAGTGGGCTCGCGATATTCTCTACAGGGATTTCCCAGGAAGTTTCACATGGCAACCAGGAAAGTACTGGAAACCAAGGGAAAAGTTTCACCAAGTAGGTCGGATCGTGTCAGCCAATCCTGCCGAGGGGGAACGGTACTTTCTGAGGGTGCTTCTAAACCATGTACCAGGATCAAAGTCCTTCGAAGACCTGAAAACCGTGGATGGTGTGCTATGTGATACATTTCGGGAGGCCGCAGAGAGGAAGGGTCTAATCGAGGCTGACAACACGCTAGACGAGTGTCTTACTGAGTCGGAGCAGTTCGCCATGCCAGCCTCACTCAGGAGGCTCTTCGCAACGATCTTGGTATTTTGTGAGCCCGGTGACGTACGCGGTCTTTGGGATCGACACCTTGAGGCGATGTCTGACGACTATCGGAGGCACCACACGTGTCCAAAAGAGGTGGAACAAATGGTGTTGCTTGATATCAGGGGCATGCTAGAATCCATGGGAAAAGACATAACGAAATTCCCTCTTCCGCAGATCAACAAGACATATGACAACACTAGAGGCGAGTTCAGGGAGATAATCGAGGAAACCAATATAAAGGTTGACGAGGAAGACGCTTCTCTTGCGGCCTTACTAAACCCCGAGCAGAGGCTCGCCTACGACGAAATACTAAAGGCAGTTGATGATGGCAATGGGGGCGTATTCTTCGTCGATGGCCCGGGAGGCACTGGGAAGACCTACCTTTATAGGGCACTACTCGCTAGAGTTCGTGGAGAGGGAAATATCGCTGTGGCCACAGCAACGTCGGGTGTCGCCGCGTCCATCATGCCTGGAGGCAGGACAGCCCACTCGAGGTTCAAGATCCCACTTAATATTGAAGAAGGGTCGTCGTGTACCTTCGGTAAGCAGAGTGGGACAGCCAAGCTCCTCAGCATGGCTAAACTCATACTATGGGATGAGGCCACCATGACGAAACGACAAGCGATTGAAGCGCTAGACAAAAGCATGCGCGACATCACGGATTGCCGACGACGCCGAAACCTACCTTTCGGGGGAAAGACCGTCGTATTCGGTGGAGACTTCAGACAGGTGCTTCCGGTAGTGAGGAAAGGGTCACGGGGTCAGATAATCGACGCGACACTGCGGAGTTCAAACCTATGGAAGGGCATGCGCCAGCTAAGACTCGTCACCAACATGAGGGCACAAAACGACAGATGGTTCGCGGATTACCTGCTGAGGATAGGTAACGGCACCGAGAAAACTGACGAGGAAGGAAACATCTCGCTACCCGAAGATATCTGCGTGTCATCTACGGGCGACGATGACGCGGCGGACATAGAGAAGTTGATTGACCATGTGTTTCCTGCCCTAGACCACAACATGGACAATCCGGATTACATGACTTCTCGAGCAATCCTATCCACAAAGAACGACAACGTCGATGGAATAAACATGCGCATGATTGAGCGTTTTCAAGGCGAGGAGATGATATACCATAGTTTCGATAGTGCGGTGGACGATCCGCATGGCTACTACGCTCAGGAGTTTCTTAACTCGCTCACTCCTAATGGGATGCCCCCGCACACTCTTAAACTGAAGATAAACTGCCCCGTTATACTGCTAAGGAATATTGACCCGACTAACGGGTTGTGTAACGGCACGAGGCTTGTGATCCGTGGGTTCCAGAGGAACGCCATCGATGCGGAGATCGTGGTGGGACAACACGCAGGCAGATGGTGTTTCTTCCTCGCATACCTCTATGTTCGTCCGATGATGACATGTTTCCATTCAAATTCAAGAGGAAGCAGTTCCCGATAAGGCTTAGCTTTGCCATGACGATCAACAAGGCTCAAGGGCAGACCATACCGATTGTCGGAGTGTACCTACCGGAGCCGGTGTTTTCTCATGGTCAGTTGTATGTCGCGTTGTCACGAGCCACCGCGAAGAGTAACATCAAGATTCTCGCCATCAAGGACAAGGGAAAGGAGAAGACCAAGAATTCAAAGAAGCGAAAGAGAACTGAGTCCTTAGTAACAACCACGCTAAACATAGTTTACAAGGAAGTGCTTAGTAGTTGAACCCGCTAGACCAAATTTAAGCAGCTTACTTGATGATAATTATATCTTTCAAATGTAATGGATGCAAACATATTTGAATTTTATATTATACGGATATTTATGTGCATTTTGTGTTTACGCGTGAGATATTTGTGATGACAGATAAAGATCAAAGTATCTTACATTGAAATCTAGATCAGTGAACTACATAAATAAGATATGTTTTCTAATCTGCAGTCCCATAAGAAAATACCTTATTGCATGTTTAGTGCAATAGCTAATAAACTGAAGTTGACAGAGTAAAAATCGAATCAAGAGATAATAGCTCGGAGGAACATGCCTCCCAATCAATGTGATTTAGCGCAGGTTCGAATTTAGTCAATATAGATGATAAACTGAAGTAGACAGTGTCCAGTTAGTAATTACCATTTGGTCTGCCAACATTAGGAAAGTCTTAGGCATGAATTTCCTGCCGCAATAGACAAGCAAATTCTCTAAGCTCAGGCTCCAGCAAACCAGTGATAGGAATATTTTCCTCTCCATTTACACCAAACCTAGGATACCTTCAAAATATATTAAAAAAAGTAGTCATTGTGGTGCTTGATTTACTTGGATTCAGTAGTCTAAGCAGGGGTATATGCATCTTCTCTAAGTAAATAAAGAAAAGAACTAGAGCTTGATTTGTTGACACAAGTGAAACTGCAACCTGATCCAAAGAAATATAATTGAAGCAACTTCTCTAAAATTTCATAAAGCACAAGTAAAATCATGTATTAAGTAAAGAAAATCACACTAATAATCCCCATTAAGTTTGTACTAGCTGCAACAAAAATAATCCTGGGCTGTTTTTCAGATGCAAGTGGATGGCCAGTGACCAGAGCATGTTATATTAACAAGACAACAATGAAATGGAATTAGGAGGTTAAACCCACGTATTTTATTCCGTCCAGTTCATTAGAACATGTAGTTTTGGGGCATATGAGCATGGACTGTGTGAAAAAAAATACTATATTTCCTCTATCAACATCATTGCTGTTTGAGAGTTAGACTTCTTTTAGTCAAGAATGCTTATCGTCATATGATAAATTTGGCATCTACAACGACAGGTTATAATAATCAGATGATCACTTGTGTTGAACACCTGGAAAAGGTTATTTGGTACCACTTTAATTGATTGAACATCTCAGCAAGCTTCTTGTAAACGGACAGTAATACTGCTAACTGAACCATCTAAAAAATTATTAAACTTAAATTATTACGGGAAACTGAAGCATCAAAATAGCGAAAAATCAAAGTACATGTGTACCCTAAAATCCCAAATTAGTTCCTCGAAAGATCAAATATGCCAGAGCGAGACGAAAGTAGCACGATACCTGCTCAAGCTTGTGAAATGTGTCGGCTTGGAAAGGGATCCAGCCAGGAATGGCATCCACTGCAATGGCACTACCTCCGCATGGGACTTGCTGGGTCGAGGCAGCACACGGCAGTGGGGAGGCAGGGATTGAGTAGGGGTGGCGGTCCAATCACCGGATGCGATTGAGACGGCGCGGGTTCGTTGGCGGAGCTCAAAGCAGGAGGAGGTGAAGTGAGCTCGCCACACGCATGACACCTCCAGACCGCGCGCGTCGCCGTCGAACGCCAGCAGCGAGGTAGGATGGGGATTGTGAAGGAAATCGATGGGGGAGGATCCTCAGGATGCTTTTTTTTTTTTGAGGGACGAGGATCCTCCGGGTGCTATTGCTGTGTGTGAGAAAGAAACTAAGGGGAGATGGACGCGGCGATTTGGGTAGCGGGTGCAGCTGCACCCGCTGCCCAGAAAAAAAATTCCAAATGTCAAAAAATTCGAATTTTTTTTTTGCATGTAGTCCAACATGTTTGAAGTCAGCACAAAAATTAGCATGGTGAAAAAACTTTTTTTGCAACCTGTGCAAAAAAGACAAATTCGGACATACCGAAAAGTATATGTACGCGTCCGAAATTTGTCTTTTTTGTACAGGTTGCTAAAAAAGTTTTTTCATCATGACAATTTTTGTGCTAACACATCACGCTGTAATTTGCACCCGGATTTTTTTTCGGAATTTTTTGACATTCTGAAAAAAAATTAAAAATAAATTACATAGTGGGATCATCTAGACCCCTGAGCCGTTATGAATATCCGGAGATGAGACAGATAGATAGATAGATGTCGGCATGTGGCTTTTGAGTTTTGCTGCTGCTTTTTTAAATCTGTCCGCTGATTGCTGTTAAAGAGTAGATATTAAAACTAATAATTTATTAAATAAAAAATATTTCAAATTACCAAAGATTATACACATACCGACTCCACCATACCGTCGGAGTTGCCACCTCACCCATCGCCATCACCAACCACAGCGTCCACAACATTTGAACACCGTTCTGAAATCTCGTTAGTTCACCGTTTACTACCACAACACAGGCCGTATTAATAAATATTCGGCTCAACGAAAAAACCAACTACATCGCGATCTTTATGTACTTCTCGCCTCACATGGGCGCTGACCAATGCCACCTTCACGCGAGGATGCCGACTAAATGGGTTAGCTGAGTAGACTGATTTAAGGGTAAAATTGTACCCAAAAGATTGAGACATGATTCGGACACTAAAAAACCAAAAAAAGTGTTACAAGGAGAAACATGAAATAGTAATTTTTCTGTGTATTTTTCTGAGATAGTAAAACCGATTATCATGCTACTTTGCAGTGTATAATACTACAATGGTACATATGTTATGTACAAATATTATTTCAACATGTGTTCGTAATTGTGGATCATAAACGGACAAAAGATAAATTATATCAACAACCCCAAACATAGTCATATATTAAGATGTCAACAACGTTGTTACATAGTTATCCTCGTATGTTATTTCTCCCGTTGCAACGCACGGGCATTTTGCTAGTTTTAGTACAATTTAAATGACTTGAGCTGAAACAACTGTGTTAACCAATCACCCCTTCAATCCAATCCGATCTTACGGGTATTTTATGCAACTGTTGAGTAGTCTTAGGTAGCACGAACTTTAATAAATCTAAAATCTCTGTACTAATTAGTCCAATTCGTCCGTGTAGTCCCGCAAGACTGGCACCATCAGATCCTCAATTGATTTTACTCTCGAAAGAGCATGACTATTTAGTTATTCGTATTACAGTGCAGACATCATTTGAAATATATACGATTATACGTGAGGTTAAATTGTTTCTTACAGAACTGAACGGTAGTATATATCAGCCTACACCCTTTGTCTGAACTAGGAAAGGCTCAAAACTGTTAGTAGACGAATAATGCATGTTCTTGGAGTGCAAATATATTTTATCAGCACTTGGGAAGGGAATTTTCTTTTTGGTGTTCTTTATTATACATAAACATGGTGTAAGATATGAGGTTCTACATGTTGGAAAGTGCGATCAATCAGCAAATTCATGCTTAAAGAAGTAGGTCGTTAAGTCATCACAAGCACAAGTAGCTCATCGAAGTACCATAAAAATAGAACTAAATATGTTGTTTATTCTTTCGAAACAAGGAAATACTCTGGATTTTGCATCCATCGATGCACACAACCATTTTTAGTGCAACATTACCATCCAAAGTATTACAATTCACGGATCACAGAAAGTGGATAATCAGCACCTCGCATCGGACCCCCCCCCCCCCCCACCCCCCCGCGCGCGCGTACCACCCACACCCACACACACACAACACATGAACGGCTGAGAGTTCTCCGTACTCCTTTGTAACTAAGGGTATGATGGTTAGGGAAGTTAGTGTTGGAGTATAGCCCTATAGAAACCCGTTGGGCCATTTGGATACGTATATCGTACATTTAATATGAAAATTTCCTTAAGAAATCCATATGTACAGTTGTAGTGGCACTGTACTGGTTGCCCGCACCGTTCATAGTGGCAAGTTGGCGGTGAGCGGAGGCGTGTCCTAGGTGGTGAAGGCTAGCATTAGCGACAACATCCCTCGTCGTCGGCGAGCGGTGGAGTGCCCTCGGTGATGATGGCCAAAACAATCTGCGACTTGTTACGACGGCATCGCATATATGGTGTTCCGCGCGAGCGGCTATAGGGCTGTAAAACCCGGGTGGTGCCCTGACAGGACCGGACGGTCCGGCTACTTAACCGAGAACGACCGGGTGGCGCTTAGACGGGACCCAAATAGTCGGGCTACATACCAAGAGTGGTCAGGTTGTACCCGGAGGGAACACGGATGTTCCTGCCACACGTAACAGGGAGTCGGGTTTTGTCTATATGATGATCCAGACGTTTTCGTGGCCATGTTGGGACATAATATATCTTCTCTTAGTAATTTTGTTTTTCAATTTGACCAACAATTTTACAATCGACAATATAATTTCGGCAATCTTTGGTTAGAATGAACTCATTATAACATGACATTCTTTTTATACATGTATACAAATTATTACCAATTTGAAAAACATCATTTTCCATTCGATTTTCATCCCAGTGTTCCATGCATCTCACGACGAACAGTTCATACGAGTTAGTGGTACATCAGCTACATGTCAAATAAGATGCATTATATAAAAGACTGATGGGATTATGTTGAATCATATACTTACTCATCATTTTGTTTTCTATATATCATACTATTTTATAGGCCAGCTGGACACGTATGGATAAGTTATAAGCAAAGATTTGTTTGCCTCTTTCATATCTTTTACGAGTTATATTATTTGAAAAGGATAAATATATCATAAATAACGTTGATTAGTAAGTTAATAAATAACTATTACCACATAGTTATAGGAGAAGAGAATATAATTTCAATGACTTTCTCGGTCATACCAAATTAATATATAATACATCTAGAACGTGGAATGCCTTTTTTGGTCAGTGCAAGATAATGGTAATCTAGTGAGTATTTGATATATGTTGACAGGGAAATACATCTACCTAACTATAAAAGTAACTTAAAGTTAACATAGATTATTTCACTAATGGTAAAAACGGTTGATACAATGCCTAATGAACAAGAGAAATAATCAGTATTAACTTTAAGTTAATTTTATTGTTATCTAGATACATGTCAATATAGCAAAAAGCTTGCCACTGGATTACCGTTGTCATGCATAGACCCAAAAAGTAATTCAGGTGCTCATTCATTATATAAATTTGGTATGACCAAGAAAGTCGTAGAAACTATAGTATGATCTTTCTCATAAAAATATGGCAACAATTATTTTTAATTTAGTAATTAATTACATTTTTCGATATATCTCAAGGATAAACTCGCAGAACATATAAAAGAGAGCCTACCAATACTTTGATTATAAGTCTTCCGAATGTGTTATCCTATAAAAGAGTACAAGATTACAAAACAAAATGATGAGTATATGATGCAACATAATCTTATTAGTCTTTATATACAATTCACTATTATTTGACATGTAGCTTATGTATGAGGAACTTGTGTGGACTATTTGTCATGAGGTGCATGGAACACTGGGATGGAGATCGAATCGCAAATGATGTTTTCCAGATTGGTAGTAGTTTTTTCATATATGTGTAACTATAATGTCATGTCCTAATGAGTTAATTCTAAACCCCTCAAATATTTACTGAAGAAAGAGACTAACGATTCCGGGAACCCACTACCAGGAAAAGGGCTATTAGTGGCGCACCAAAAAAGAATTCTGTGGCGCACCCACAAGAAATGCCCATGCGCCACAGAATCCTCGCCACTAAAATATCGCGCCACAGAAATATTTTAGTGGCGCACCCACCACCATGCGCCACCGAATTTTTTTTTGAATTTCAAAAAAAAGGCGGCCAGATCTAGATCTAGCCGCCGAAATTTCGCCGGAATTTTTTCGGAGCTCGTCGGAGACCGTGTTGCCGTGGGTGGAGGAAGAGGGGGTAGCCGGAGGTGGGTGAGTGGAGGATGGGAGTCGCCGGAGATGGTAGAGTAGGTCGCTGGAGGTCGCCGGGGTGGATGAGGAGGTCGTCGGAGGTCACCGGAGGTGGGAGGTCGCCGGAGGTGGAGGAGGAGGTCGCCGGGGTGGTGGAGGAGATCGCCGGAGGTGGAGGAGGAGGTCGCCGGGGTGGTGGAGGAGATCGCCGGAGGTGGAGGTGGAGGTGGAGGTGGAGAGGAGGAGGTCGCCGTGGTGGTGGAGGAGGTCGCCGGGGTGGTGGAGGAGGTCGCCGGAGGTGGAGGTGGAGGAAGAGGAGGAGAGAAGATGTGGAGGAGAGGAGAGGAGAAGGAGGAGGAAGGAGAAGGGGAGAGGAGAAGTGGAGGAGAAGGGGAGAGGAGAAGTGGAGGGAGAAGTGGAGGGAGAAGTGGAGGAGAGAAGTGGAGGAGAGAAGGGGTGCCGGCGGGATTCAAAATTTGGAATCCCACCCAACAATTCTGTGGCGCATGGGCTAGACATTCGCCACAGAATTGTATTTTGTTTTTGATTTTTTTTGATTTTGCTGGAAAATTTGTTCTTTTGGCCATAACTTTTTTTCGTTTGGAATTTTGAGAATCCGAGAAATGTCCAACCGGGTGGGCGGTTCTGAAATTTTCTCTAGTTTTTTTTAAGGTATTAACGCATTTTTTCGACGTCGTATGCAAAGTTATGCCCGTTTTAATATTTTTTTCACCTACTTTTGGAAAAAAGTCAAAATGTGTATTTAAAATTTTCCTAACAACTAGACACTAAACCTTCCCTATATCTAAAAAGATTTTATTTTTTGAATTTTTTATCATTTTCTTTCACTTCGTGCAAAACTGAAAAGGCGATCCACGGGGGAGGGGGGGGGATGCGTGGGGTGAAAAAATGCTGCACAATTCTGTGGCGCATGGAACCACATGCGCCACAGAAATGTCACTTTTTGTGGCGCATGTGGACCCATGCGGCACAGAATTGTGCAGCCCCTAATCATTGGTGCCGGGCCCACCATATTTCTTCTGTGGCGCACCTTGCTCCATGCGCCACAGAAAAGGCGGCGTAGGATGCAAGCCAGCCGTTGGTTGTGGGACCCACAGAATTTCTGTGGCACATGGAGGAAGGTGCGCCACAGAATGTCTTCTTTTAGTGGCGCATGTCCTCCAGATGCGCCACAGAATGTCTTCTTTTAGTGGCGCATGGAAACTGGTGCGCCGTAAAAAAAAATTTAGCGGCGCATGAAATATTGGTGCGCCATAAAATAGCATTCCACCTATAGCTAGTTTCCTAGTAGTGACCGTATGGTTGCCGAAATTATTTTGTCGACAAAACCTATTGGACAAGGTGATTTTTTATTGAGGCAATTGATAAGACATATTAGGTCCGGGCATGGTTGGGTTCCGGTTGCGAATTTTGTTTTCCCTACAGTTCAATTTTTCCCCCCTTTGTCGGGTAATGAATTATAGTATCCTATTGATTTTTTTTACTGTTTTATCGTCTTTTTAATGAATTTATATGGATCTATCTTTTTTCGTGTCTACTGACCAACACCGTGTTTTAAAATTTTCTTGTTTGTAAATCAATGTGTAGCGCCATCTTTGTAAATCATTTTACGTGTGAACTATGCATCTCACATTAGTTTAAAGGGTATCTATATCTCTTATAAGACAAAGCCCCACTAAGATGCATTAATGATTTTCCTATCTCAACATGCAAGTTATTAACATCATCTATTCTCTTAGCCAATCAATTTTCCATGTCATTCCCACTAATATTTATTGATCTATATATGCAAACTCCACATCATCCATCTTTTTAATCATTTAGTTATCCATGCTCATATTTTTTAATACACACATATTTCATGTTGAATATATTTAGGGACACGTAGCTCATGTGCATGTAACTTATCATTTATTAAATGTGCCTAAAATAAAGAAAATGTTTTTGCGCACTGCAAGTCTGCAACATGTCATACCTTAATTAATGGTACGAAGATAGCGCTTTAATAATTATCTGCTCTTTGTGTTGTTAATCTAATCCCTTGAAACTATAATGCTTTGCTCCTGTAGTTGAGATTTTCGAACGGTTCCTTAACAAAGTTTGTTGGGTTTGGACTGACAGGGATGACTGACATGATAGAGAAACAAACATGCAGCAACATACACAACAATAACAGTTCCTGCATCACAACGGTTCTATTTCTTTTAATGACAAGTGGATACTGTAATTTGGGATAATAGCTATCATGGATCTTATATCGATGGATCTTTTGTATGCAACTTCTATAGTACTTCGTGTTTTTTGTCTGAATAATTAACTTTTTTTTTGTTACATTGTTCTGTGCTCTATAATGTCATGGACGCTTAATGGGGAATGTAGGGTGTGCCACTTTTCTTCTGAGAGATTATATTTCTACACTTGTGAATCCGTGCCCTTTTCTTGGAAAATAGATTGACCCCCAGTCTGAACTGTAACATCCCTCCTTCGACTGTTATTTTATAGTATGTGTAAGTTCCATTAAAACTCCTGCTAAAAAATGTTTCAAGAAACTCCCTCCCACAAGTTTTATATTTCTCTAGGCTAATCATCCCAGTTCATTAAAATTATACACTTTTAAGGTAGATTTTCACCAGACTTGATATATATGTACTACTTTTTCATTGTTCATCCATTGCAATTCATGGGAGCGTAGAAGCACTTGGGGTCGATATGATTCGTGAGTTGTTTCTCACATAGACCATTATTTTGCACTTAGGAGTCACAGGCGGTATTATTTTAGGATAATTGGTGGTGTCTACTAGACATTCAACCCGCAAAGATGCCAGCATGTGGAGTTCCATTCTCCAAAGCCATACACGTTTTGGCAATATTACAAGTATGAATTGTAAAGTCTGGTATAATGACATGTAGAAATCTGTAGTTCCTTCACACAAAAATAATTCCAAGTATGTGATACAAATAAACATAAGTTATAGGTGATTAGTGTTTTGCATATTCCACGGTGATCAACTCTCCTTCTTTTCAGAGTAATCCATGATTTTCATGAGATAATGAAGGAATATGCCTTTCTAGTGCCAATTTTGTAGACTCTGCGTTATAGCTTAATTTTTTTCATTTTTGAAACGAGGTAAAAGACTTGTCATTTTTATTACTAGAGAAAAAGGTTTAATGTGGGATTTTTTTTAGTTTAGGTGCTTGGGACAATCCTAGGACTTTGCACAAAAGACTACTCTCCCGGTATAAAATTGCTCAAATTTAGCCCGTCCCATTTTCACTTCCTCACTTTCAGTGTGATAGTCGGTTTGTGTAGTTTGATAAGTTCATGAGTGCTCTCCAGGCACCCTCTTACGGTTTCCCAGGCCATAATGTTTTTACATCCATCTTTGTTCGCTGTATAAGATCTAACAACCATTTAGGCCCCCGTTTGGGAGGTCGTTTATTGGCCGAATTCTCATGTGATTTCCGGTTCCCTGTAAGTTTTCGACGGAGGCCAGAAGTCTGCTTGGTTGGCTGTTTTACGATCCGACGAGGCCCATTGCTTGCGTATTCCTCCGGAAATTCCAACGGACCACCCGAGATCTCGATAAAAATCTGTATGTTTCCTTGTGCACTGTCACATACGCGCATAAACTATTACGGGTGGAAAAGAAAGCCGAGCTCCCAAGCGGGGCCTTAGTCTTGTCAGTGGGGTATGCTATTTTCCTTCTCGGGAATACTATTCCATAGTCCAACTACGCTAGGAAGTGTGCTAGGAGATACAGACTTAGAAAAGTATCGATCATCCAAGTTGAGATAATATTCGATTCTATCTAAACAATCCAAACCCAGAATTCAATAGGAGTTTGTTTCTTCTATTATTTCAGTTTTCCCCGATCATCTGCAAGTTCCTCCATATTTGTGGTCATCTTTTAAAAGGAATTCAACCTTTTACACCACACAGTGCCAAATCGCTACAAACTATTGGGAGAGACGTTTTGGCTTCCGGGTGCATATGCATCCTTTAATTAAAATAGATTTTAAACGCGTTTTGCGATGTAATTTTTTTTGTGAAAAGATATTCACGCATAGATCTTAACGTTCTATGTATTCAGGAAGTCATTTCACGGAAAACCGACATTTTTTTGTGGCCTATATAAAAAGACAAAATTCGGTACTAAAATAAGTCTTCTTATGACACAATTTTGTCTTTTTTACACAAGCCACAAAAAATGTCAATTTTCGTCAAACGATTTTGTACATAACCGATGAGTGTTAGTTGGAACCTTCTCCATTTTGCTGTGCTTTGTATCATACTAATCATTCTTATCATTCTTTCTATATAAACTACTCCCTCCGTCCAAAAATATGTGTCTCAAGTTTGACAAAAAGTGGATATATCTATACATAAAACATGTCTAGATACATCCACTTTTGAGCAAATTTGAGACAATTATTTTTTGACGGAGGGAGTAGTACCGACATGTCATAATTTCCACACTGGATGGAGTACAATTGATCGTCAAAAGAGGGATACAAAGCCGACGACGACCAACATGCGCGTTGACTAATAAAGAAATCAAGTGGGTTGGCGTCAACCCAGCGGTGGTGGTGGCGATGTTAAAACGTAACAACAAAAAAAGTGTGCCGTGAGAAGTGACCTACCACATGGCGCGAGATTTAAAACAATTGCGATAATTTTTTATATTTTGCGGATCAACGGCAATAATTCAAGTGATACAAAGAAAAACTCAACTTAGCCCTTAAACAGATGCGCACACAGCCGCACGCAATCACGAACAGATGGGAATACGCAGTTGCACAATAACATGAGAATAGGGACGTTCTGTGACATGTCAATTAAGATTCGAAAGCTGCAGCGGACAAAACTGACATATTTTCTTCTCAAGGGAAATGTACAGCCTTGACAGATCCGGCAGGCTTTGCAAAAATGTTCTCTAAGTTGAGGCAGATAACTTTAGGGTGAAACTATGAACTATCCACAGAGGGGTGATGGAAAGAAACTGTAACTGAAGCAAAATTGGACTGTACTAAGGTTCTTTGGACCAACAAGACGTTTGCCGGAAAAGAAGATATTTGTTATATTCCTCTGCGCTGTACTATATTTCTGTCATATGGGCATTTATGACCAAAACTCATGGCTGATGCGGTGGGTGCTGTACTTCACGCGCCACAGCAAATTTTCTTCTCAAGGATGGCACCTTAACACCAGGATCGCTGTGACAGGTACTCAGTCCACATGTTGTTTTCTTGTGAGACGTAGATTTATATACCAACTCGCGAGGCAACGCAGTACCAAACCCACTAGTATCTTGAAGATGGCCAGTATAAAATAGGTCAGAATTGACCAGAGCAAAATCCAGAATATTCTCCAGATAAATGGGCCAGAGGGAAGGAGGGTAGCATACACTGGAGTCAATACACGAATTACCTAAAGAAACCAACAAACGCCTTGCTCATTAGTAAAATATGTAAATACAAACTGGATAGTATAACAGGATGGATATTCCACATGTTCACTTACCACACAAGCAGGGGCAAGGGGGATGAATGTTAGATCCTTCTGACGGTCATCAGTTTGCTCATTCAAAATCTGTGCAGTTTTTTTTTTCAGCAAGACGTGTAACAACATTAAGATAAAAAAGATTCAAATTCTAGGCCATTGAACCAGCAATGTCACAAAGTTTTGCTATGATCAGCAAAGGAGAATCAGGAAAAGACAAACATATTGAGAACAATTGTTCATGCATGCTAATCATAGATGCAAAAGGCGAGTCAAATTCTTTATTAATATATGGTATAGCTGGAGTTCCCTAAATAATTCTGTCAGGAGAAAGGCAGTCATGAAGCAGCACTGCAAAACAACAACAGTCGTATTCACACAAAAAACAGCCGTAAAACCAGTAATTTCACACGAATACTATTAACACTGTTCTGTGTGCATGAATGTATCTTCACATGTTGAACTAAGAAATAACTCCAAATGTCATTGTTTATTTCTCCGAGTATCAAAGGGGCATAGGATATGTAGTAGCCAGCAATGTATTAGAATCAAGATACACATCCAACTTTAAGTTATTTGTCAGTGCATACCTGCTTGGATAAGTCTTCCAGAAACTCTGAATAAGCAACCGGCTTTATCTCATTAAATTTTGCAAGGAATGAATGCTTGATAGCATCAATAAGTACTTCACACATAAATACCAAGGACGCATTCTGCAGTGACAAAAAAGAAAGAATATTCTATCTGATACAATACAAGTATCTGACTACAACGAAAATACAAAAAGGAAAAACTGAACTTACAATAAGAAAACTGTCAAACCATGGCCCCTCTGCTTCTAAGATATTTTGAGCTAGTACAAACAGTAAAAATGCTGTGATGTGAAATCTCTCAATGATGTCTGCAAATCAACAAATCTCAAGAATTAAGCATTGTGAAAATGAAGAACATGCAACCGGGTATGTTAAAGATAGATCACTGTGTTAATTAACAGCTAGTATAACATTAAAAAGTAGTTATTTTGCAAAATCAATGAATTGCTTGAAATCAAGGCTTCAAACATTGCACTTACAAAATGGCACACGATTTGATTCTAAGAAATGAATGTATATTCAATATGTCAGGTTTACTTACTCTAAACAGGTCCATGCAGAAGTCAGAACTATTTACATAAGGGAGCTGAAATGCTGAACACTAAGTATCTTGACAGCAATTGTAAGCTATACATGAAAAATATTGACAAAATGCATGCAATGCAGCAACAGTAAATTCAAAAGGATCATCCAGAGAGTGGAAACATAGTCATCCATCAGCATCTTATTTCGGAATCGTGGAAATGGGACAATCATAATTCATAAGCACACTCACCATAGTAGACAAGATTGTGAAGGTTCTCTTTGCTAACCCGCTTAAATACATTGCTCTTGATCTCGGCAAAATTGTTGGACACCAAAAGAGCCAACAGTGCATTATTATGGGCAATAATACATGTTGACAGGGTGATAGCTTGCACTAACAGGACAAATGAATGCACACGTAATAACTTGTTAAGGAAACTGAATCTAGATTATACCAAATAGCAAAAGTAATAAAGAAAACTTAGTCTAACTGAAAGTTGGACATACTGACGTTAAATAAAACTGTGATTCCATTGAAAATGTTATACAATGACTACCATATCAGTATTGTTAGCTTATAATGAGCTGGATACTGAGTATCAGTGAAGACTGCATAATTTCACTATGGATTGAGGAATTCCGACATCATGGAATACAGAATACAAATATATTATCCCAAGGAATATTATATAACACAGCATAATTTGCAGCAAAGGATATCAAATGCAACGACAGCAATAGCCTCGTCCAAAAGGAACCGCATCAGTTCGAATGTTACATTATCAGTTGAACATGTTGACAGTCCCTCAGCCGAGTTGAACAAAACTTGCAACACATCCTCGCCAAATGATTGACAGAGCCTGTCAAAGATCTAAAAAGAAGGGTGGAAAGGTTAAGTCTGCTTGCCAAAATATGTACTGAGTACATACATTTCAAATAAACACTTCCCTCACCTCTAGTACATTGTATACCACATACAGTTTGATAGTGCCCTGGCCACGAATGACATGGTAAATCAAACTAATATCTGAAACAGTAACCAATTGTCGAAGATCACCAAATATGTGTAGGATATCATAGTTCAGTAAAGCCAAGGGGAAAATAACAAACCTATCATTTGCAAAGAAGCAACTCCTAGGGCTAGAACTACAAAACATCCATAATCTGATAAATCAGCAGCATTTGGCCGCAGAAACTGCCTGTCACAAACACATTAGTAAAATATAAGCACACGACTCCATACGGCCAAAAACAAAAGATTGATCAGGAAAAGAGTGGTGTTCACAATAAAATGGCAAATGCAAGTAAACAGATGAAAAATCACTTAACACTACAACCACTTAGTCCAGCAGATCGTGGTTTCATAAGCAGTAAATAATTCACCAGTATTTCTCATCCTGATATAGTCCTGGCTAATGGATATCATAAATCTATGCTGCTTTATACAAAGGACAGACTACCAACTAGACCAATACTCGCAATGGATGATAGCAATTTATATAAGTAGACACTTAACTTGAACACTAGCAAGGTATCATTATTTTATACAAAAAGATTCACTTCTGTGGACTAAAATATTCACTTCTGTGTACAAAGATATCATTATTTTAAAATAAAAATTATCATTATTTTCTTATGTGAAAATGTTCAGCAACATGGGCAGACTAACTCACAGCTCTGGGTTCAAATCAGAAAGTTAACGGGGGGGCACACTTTATTTCATTTTTTGCACAGATGTTATCGCATGAGCCTGAGATCATGTCAATTATAATATACATTATCAACCAAAAATAATCCTATAAATCCCCAAAACATTCTGAGGCCCGCTCTGGAAGCACTTAACTTCACATAAAAGCTAGCTAATTTCTTAAAAAATCTTAATCAAATAGTTAGTGTTTTGACTGCAAGAGAGATTAAGCTTATCTGAGAAGGCCTATAGGGACGTCTTAACACTTTGAGCTTGCGGTAGCTTTAAGTTTAAGCAGAGACTACCCAAACAGGCAATAATTAGATTCAGTCTAGCAAGTTATCTTCAGATTCAGTAGCTAACAACAAAAATGAATGGTATCCTTTTGAACAATCAAATCCTAAAATTAGATGTGATAAACATATTTTAATTTGTATCCATACATCACAGGTTTTGCCAAGATGTGCTAGTATGTACAAAATCTATGCATAAATCATCTAATTTACAGCATCATAGCAAACTCACCTGGTTTTCAGCACCCGCCAAACTGTCATAGCAATTCTTGCAGGCATAATGGTGAGCAAAGACAGAAAGGAATCCAAGCAAACGAAAAATCCTGCGACAATTAGCTGCAGCATTGATCACAATCAAACATCTCCCCATGATTACAGAACATGGTACATCCTTACTGAACTGAAACATTTAGCTCTTTAGAATTAGAACTTGGTCACCAAATTCATCCTTTTTGAAGAAATTTTTTGAGGAATAATCAAACCCATTATTTGTTAATTTATTTAAGTATTGCCAAAAATACAGCACTTATCAAGTAACAAAATACACCACTTATATCTATCCATACCTACAAGGATCTATTCACTTTCAGTTAAAATATGTGGTGACAACATGGTTTTGGAAATACTACAAAAACTGATACATATAGGATTCATTTCCAGCAATGCTGTCAAACTAGGATGGCAATAAAAATGCAAATGATTAGGATCGCCCTAAAATTCCAAATTATATAGGGAACAAAGAAGGGAGCATATTTCCAAGTGCAGATCGTATACCCGTTCACATCTCCAAGGCACATGAAACATGGTGTTGTAGACCCGCTGTCGCTTCTTATCATTACCCACTGCAATAGTACTTCTAAGTGAATTGCCGCTATACATCTCTCCAATGAAATATCTGAATGGTGAATTGTGGCGTGGCTCGACTTCTGCATTATCAAGTAACTCAAATTAGGTGTCAAGGCATATATTGGAGTAATTCAATATGCAACCGGAAATATTATTATATACAAAAGTTGGTTCCATCTACTGCCACTGGAAAGCCATAATGGTTAGGAGCTAGACAGTTAAAAAGAAATGCAAATTCACAAACTGGTAATAACATTTCTTTAAGGTTTTCCTTACAGAATAAAACATGAACTGTCAACCATGCTGGTTCAAATTAATTGATTCAACTTCCTATAGTTCTGTTTCGACACGTTTGACGCATATTGCTGAAGTATGTTTGCAAGATTGTAGAAAATCCGTGTGTCCTTATATTCCCCAATGTTCGTAGGCTATTGGGGTATATTCCTATAGTTCTACTTCAAAACAGTATCAGCAACTAAATGGTTTATGACATGATTATCTGCAGGCTTTTTAATATATATACCCCAATGTTCGTAGGCTATGGTGGTACAGAATTCACAAATGGAGCGTTGTAAAGAATCAAATGGTGCGCCTCGCGTTCAGCATCTAGGACACGACGCATATGGATTGCTGGTTTTGTGCACATTTTCATCCAGGCATGCAAGTAGAACAGAGTGAGGCTTTGCTCCGCTATGACTGTAGCAACGCAGCTAACTGCGCGACAATCAAGAAGCTGGACAGCGGCAAGAGGAGACGTACTCCATTCCGACCCATTGTCGTCAGTTTTTTGAACCAGCTTTGGATGATCACAATGTTCGTGAATGCCTGAAGCAAGCAAGTACAACTAGAAGCATTTGTCATAGTATTCTGCAGTCCGCTACAGGTTTCTTCTACTCTGCTATCACCAACATACACAAGATACATGGCTAGGAGGACGGGTTGGGGAGCTGGCCAAGAGCGACCTTGATTCCTACACCAACGCCGAGAACAACAAGAAGCATCTCACGAAAATCGGCGACCTCAACTTCCTAATGTGCCGGGCCATCTAGAACCGCCAGCTCGGCCTCAGCGCTTCGAACAAAACTTGCCTCCGTGTTCGATCCGTAGCAACGCACGGGCATTTTTGCTAGTTATATACAAAAGTTGGTTCCATCTACCGCCACTGGAAAGCCATAATGGTTAGGAGCTAGACAGTTAAAAAGAAATGCAAATTCACAAACTGGTAATAACATTTCTTTAAGGTTTTCCTTACAGAATAAAACATGAACTGTCAACCATGCTGGTTCAAATTAATTGATTCAACTTCCTATAGTTCTGTTTCGACACGTTTGACGCATATTGCTGAAGTATGTTTGCAAGATTGTAGAAAATCCGTGTGTCCTTATATTCCCCAATGTTCGTAGGCTATTGGGGTATATATATTGGGGTATATTCCTATAGTTCTACTTCAAAACAGTATCAGCAACTAAATGGTTTATGACATGATTATCTGCAGGCTTTTTAATATATATACCCCAATGTTCGTAGGCTATGGTGGTACAGAATTCACAAATGGAGCGTTGTAAAGAATTTCCGTTGAATATAAAGGTTCTCATCAGCACCAGTGAAATAACGTCACCATGAAACAGAGGTCCAACAATGTAACAATGTGTGCTGAAATCCAAACGAAGAGAGATCTATACCTCCGAGAATGTTGCTATTCTCCTTGATGAACTGACCCCAGTCCAGCGACTCATCCTTCTCCAGTTTCTTCAGAACACCGTTCGCCTCAGGTCGTCGAGCCGCGTCGATCACATCCGCCACTGCGGCGGCAGCCGCTGCGCACTCCCGCGTGCTGCTTCCGCAGCTGCTGGTCACGTCCTCCGTGGACGCCGACAACCTCCCATTCCCGGCCACGCTCCTCTGCCTCAACTCCACCCCGACGTGCGTCACGCGGCTCGCCGCGGACCTCTCTACATCCGAACTCTGGCACACCTTCTCCACCACGGACCTCAGATCCGTTACCCTGAACGCCGCGGCCGCGTCGCCGTCCCCGTCCACGCGGGGCTCCTCCTCCACGATCGGGGGGCTCTGGAACCCATGCTTGCGCTTGGAGCGTCTCCTGCGGCGGCGGCGGCCATCGGAGGAGGTATCGGGGAGGGAGCGCGGGGATATGTCGTCGACGTCGTCGGCGGTGAGGTCGCTGGAGAGGAGCTCGAATGAGAGCTTGCGGCCCCCGGATCCGAGTGACATGGGTGGCGCCCGGCGAGGCGGCGAGAGAGGTTTCTCGCGAACCCTAGGCGTGGGCTTGCCGCCGTGCGGCGGCGAGGAGCGGAGCGGAGCCGAGGGTGGGGAGGCGGGCGGAGGAGGGGCAACGGACGCAGTGTTGATTATTTTTGTCGCGTTTAATGTGTGTTTTAATTAATTTTCTTTGTTTAATTTCTTCATTATTTTTTCGTGTGAGATGGTGATGGCCAGCGGGATCGAAGAAAGGAAGCGTCGTGTCATCCTCGGGAACTGGATGCGCTTTTTTGCTTGCTTCCTGGAGCATATTCGAGAATCGTCGGATTTGTTAATGTGAAGTCAATCACTCCAATAAGATACAAGTCATGATAAATTTTCAAAAGGTTTCAATAACTTTGGCTTCCCTCGTCTCCGCCGGGCAAAAGTTTGGCTTACGAACGGTCATGATTTTTTCATAACTTTTGATTTGACGATTTTGAGGAAAAACTTACCTCCTCAGTTTTCCTTCACAGTGAAGCAAGCCTCGGTTTCAACAATGAAAATACAAGTATGTCACAAAAAAAATGAAAATACAAGTAGTGATTAATCTTGACAAGGTTTCAATAATGCTTTCGATCACTTGCCACGGCTGGTCTAGAGCATTTTTGCGTGCATACATTATTTCAGGTGTTCTCATGTTTATGCACACCAAAGTCCTCTAGTTTACACGCAAAAAAAAGTCTGTCTAGTAGTTTCTCTAGTTGTCTTTGTATATGAGACCTATGTTACAAGTTACTAGGTAAATTTGCGCGGCGATGCCGCGCGTGTGTGGGTAGAATTCAAATTTGGATATGCGGGCATTTAAATTTGTTGAATATCTGGAAATTAATGAAATTGAAAGAGTGTTTACGTCTAAAAGGTTGTTCAGATTTTGAGAATTGTTCAAAATGGGAAGGTATTTAGATTTGAGTTGTTTTTACGTTTGTGAAATGTGTATGTTCGAAAGGCATCTAAAATATTGAAATATGCTGATTTATACGTCTCGGATAAGAGTTAATCGAATTGGGAAGTTATGTAGATTTTATTTGAAAGGCATCTAAAAGCACGTCGTCACGTCGTGCCTTTAGTGAGAAAGAGTAGTGTTTTTTTTTTTTGGTAGAAGTTAAATTATTTTGGAAGTAAATCTATATGCAATAACAAAAATGCATTTAATTACTGAAAAGGAGTGAGAAAGAGTAGTGATATTTTTAGTAGAAGTTAAATTATGTTGGAAGCAAATCTATATGCAATAACAATGATGCATTTAAGCGTAGAACATAAAAACATGAATGTTTGCAACATAATCAAAATCAAAGTGTACATAATATTTTTTGTGGGGCGTATTTTTTGCGTAGAAAATATGGAAATTCGTTAAATCTGAAGATTTTTTTTTGATATACTGTTTACATTGTTCTAACCTGTCGGCGAAAAAATCATTGTTCATTGCAGTTAATGCAGCTATTGTAGCATTGTCGGAGCCGGATTAGAAAGAGCCACCGAATTCAGACTTTTCGTGATAAAAGTTCAGTAATAGCTTTCACCACTGCATTAAACTGTTGAAGCTTTAAGCTATTATTATTTGTAGCTAGTTTTGTATATACTACCGAGTATTGGTTATGCAACGAAAAAGAATAGTGGTTTATATAAACTGTAGATGAATATTCAGAGTATTGTAGAGGGTGTTGGATTGAAGGAGGCAGTAGGTAGGTGAGGTCTCTTCATCAAGTTGAAGAAAAAAGTATGCTAGTGAATTGCAAGTAATTTCATATAACAATCGATGGATGTTTAGACATCTTTACGAATTAATTTCGCAATCGTTGGGACTGGAAATGTTGAATTTTGCTGGTATTTGTCGTGCGGAGTACATTCAAATATCTAGCGTTTTGAGTTGCCAAAATCTTTTTTTTTCATTAATATTCAATTTATGTCCATAATAAGTGGAAATGCATATTTATTCCATCATATGTTTAGAGGAAGTGCACTTGGATTTTATTAAAATATTTACCAAATTGGGTATTTGAATATGTTTGTTGTTTGACACAAACAGCTAACATTTATTTTTCCGACCGTTTGGATATTACTTGAAAACATTTTTTTTCATAAGTAGCTAACATTTAATTTTCTGATCATTTTTTATATGTTGCTACTCGAAAACATTTTTTTTCCCATAAATAGCTAACATTTAATTTGTTTGACCATTTTGATGTACTGTGCATATTTTTCTGTTGGGTAAATTCAAAATTGTTTTTTTTTTGTATATTTTTTTGTTGTACGGAGATTTAAGTTAATATGGTTAAAATTTGTTAAATATATGCATGAAGTTGATGTAAGTAGACAGATTACATTTTTTTTTTGCATATTTTGGTATATTAATTACATTTTTCTGATTTTATATAAATTAGTTATGAATTTTAAACGTTTAAATCAAATTGTGGATGACGTCATCATGATGTCATCAATGGCCACCGTCCTCCTCGCCCCGTGTGGCGGCGTCGACTAAAGGCGAGAGGGGCGTCGCGGCGTAGCGCGTTCGACGCGGCGCGTCGCGGGAAGACGAAGGGTGGCGGCGCTGGCCGAGGCGACGTCTGGTGGCGGCGAATCGTGGCGCGGCGGCGGCGGACGGACACGGAGAAGAGGGCCTCGCCGCGGGCGCCTCCGACTTCCCAGCCCGCGATCTTAGGCGAAGACGGAGAGGGAGGCGAGGCCGTGCCGCGCGTGGCGTTCGATTTGAACGGGAGGGCGTACACCGGCAGGACGACGCGGCGGCGGCGGCGGAAGCTCCAAGCCGCGCGGGGAGAGAGGAGAGGGGGAAGGAGATTATGCGGGCAACTTTGCAGAAAAGCCCTCGTGTTCATGCGTAATCGGAAAATTAGTGAAATTCGGAATTTTATTTTGGTAACGTGCACATTTAAAAATTATGTAGGTTTGGAAATTAGTGAAATTCGGAAAAGTTTGCGTGTGGAAATTGTTTAGTTATGGCAAATTGTTAAAGTTGGGGTGTTTTTAAGATTCAATTTGTTTTTACATTTGTAAAATGAGTAGATTTCGAAGGTATTTAGAATTTTTTAATATTTGAATTTTAAAATTGAGTATATAGCACAAATAATCACCATTTATTTTTGTGAGGTTATTTAGTACTCTCATGTTATACAAATTGCTGGAAAGAGGAAATTGCATTTGGATTTTCTTCAGATATTCATCAGTACGTAAAATTGAAATACATCACTTATTGGGATTTGAAATGTTCAAATTTGCTGGAATTTGTCTTGTGGAGTATGGAGTATCTCGAAATTGCCGTCTAGGGTAACTCCAAATTCTTAGCAAATTTGAATGTTCGATTGTGTTTGTATGTTGGCATAAATATTTAATGTAGGTCCGTAGTCAGAGGATATACATTATATGAGCATTTATTAAAGTTGACATGTAGCTATATTTCGTTAACATTTAATTTAAGTCTATAATGAGTGGAAATGCGCATTTATTCAATTGAATTACATATTTAGAGAAAGTTCATTTACGTATTTGTCATATTTTGTCCACATATTAAATTTAATTTAGAAAGTGTGCGCATCTAAAAATTGCGCAGATTCGGAAATTAATGAAATGCAAATGGGGCTTCCGTTTTAAGACTGGCCGTATTTCGGAAATCGTTCAAATTCAGAAATCACCCAGTTTTTGAATAGTTTAACGTGTTTGAATTCCTGTTGACGTATATGAAATACACAAATTCGGAAGGCACATGGAAATTTGAAAGTTGAATTTTCGTCGTGCATATTTATTTTTTATGTCACCATTTTGACATATTTTTTTGTGGACATATTTAAAATCATTGGTTTGCATTATTTAAATTTTTATTTCGAAACTATAAGAATAATTTGGGCTTTTTTTCTTTAGGCCATTTTTTTTCAAAAAAAATAACAAACTGGGCCCACTGTGACGTCGTGCTGACGTCACAGGGCCAGAACTGGCCGGAGCTGGCCGCGATGGCGACGACGACGCCGACGGCACGCCGCCGCGCCCTAGGGCGCGCGGCCTAGCACGCCGGATGCGCCTCGTCGCGGGCTGGCCCTCGGTGGCGGCGCCGCCCCTAAATGGTCGCCGGCTCCGGCGCGGCCATCTTTTCCCGGCTCGCGGCGCTCGTGTAGGAAGTAGCGGCGGCGACGGCGGAGCGTCCCGTGTCCTCCGATGTGGGCTGGGAGCACCGTGGCGGCGGCGTGAGGCGCCGGCACCGGCGGCGACCGCGGGTCGTGCGGGGGAGAGAGAGGGGAGGGGATGGCATGGCATCACTCGCCGGCGGCACCCACGCTGCCGAGCTCGCGGTCGAGCAGGCGAGCACGCGCGCAAGCCTGGGGCCACACGGAGCCGCCAGAGGAGGCGGAGGGGAGCAGAACGGGCGGCGGCCCGGACCATTTAGTCGTCGGAGGCGCCGGCGGCGAGCAAAAAGGCGGCGGCGGACGCCGAGCACACCGACGACGATTCCAGCGCGGATGCGATGTCCCGGCACGCGAGGCTCAGTGAGGAGGTAGGGGAGGCGACTGCGCATCTATCCGTGTTCATCTATTTGAACGGGGAGGCGCGGAACGGCGGCGCGCCGTGTCGGCGGCGGTGGCGAACTCGGATCGTTGCAGGAGAGGAAGGAGGGAGGGGGAGGTCTGTGGGAGGGTTTACACTGAGGTCCTTGTTTTTTCGCGAAATTAGAAAGCAGTCCTTTCCGGGTTTGCGCTGCGTTAAAATATGGACTGCGGGTTCTATTTACGGTTTCCGGAGGTTTTTTTTGCAAAATCGTCATCGACGCGTTCTGGGAACCGTCGGATCGTTGGCGGACGGCCGGGATCGCAGCACTGTAGTACTGTAGCTAGCTACAGTGTTAGCTACAGTACTACAGTGAGAGCGGGGCGGCCTCCATTTCCGGTGTCTTTGATATAGTTAGTAATTCATGAACTTAGAACACATATAATGACTCCCGAGATTCAGGGAGCCCTTTTTATAAAATAAAAACAATGTTTCAAAGTATTTAAAAACTCTAAGAAAGTTCTGGATATATTCCAATGTGTAAAACCTCAAACTCGAAATATCTTATATTCCAAACAAAATGAAAAAATCCATGCAGAATATGAATTATATTGAGTGGACATTTTACACGTTGGTAGAATTCGTCATTGTCTACATCTAAGAAAAAAATAAAAATCTAAAATTCGATAATGTCGATTTTGACATTTTCAAAAAAAGTCACCATGGAGCTCGACCTCCATTTGTCGTTTCCGTTGAACTTAACACTAAATTCAACGATGATATAAAAATATATTTGTAGCTGAACACACATACTCGACAGTATTTCAACACATTGCCCAAGGATGGAGGCGGAGGCCATGTTAAGAGGACCCTCTTTCGAGTTTGTCTAAGTTAAATTTCATACTGAGGTTGCTCGAAAATGATTAATATGTTCACCTCATGTATGTCCATTGTCCATGTAGATTTTCCCTTTTTTTCTTGCAGGAAATTATCCATGTGGTTTTGTGTTCCCTCTAGCCACCTTTCGATGAAATCACGAGTACAAATTTCAAATAATATGACAAATTGGCAATAATACCACTGAAATGTATCAATGTTGGTCTCGATTGGATAATTCTAGTGTAAACGTACTACAAGTCCTATTATTCTTGACACATGTAGTGTAGAACACTTAGGCCTGGTTTGCCACCTGTCATTTCATTTCATTTGGCAAAAAAAAAAAAATGAATTCAGGTTTAGTGACAAAAATTAATTTAACATAGCAAAAGCATTCTTTAAAATTTCAATTGAAATGAAAATTTCAGTTCCATAACAGTCAAACACGTTGGGTATGGAATCTGAAATGATTGATGATTCCGGTCCGAAATGATAGCTACCACACGAGTAATCTATGAATCCCACCCTTCTAAGACAAGTACAATCGGATGACATATATTTATGATGAGTTGGAAGAGAGAAGTGGAGAGAGAAGAAGTGCATACTATAGGATAAAGAGTGCATGCTTTCTAGACACTTTGTGAGAATCATGTGGGCCAAATACTAATAAAGCACTATGTGTTAAATCTACATAATGTACTCCCTTCGTTCATATTAGATGATTCTCACTTGGATGTATTTAGAAGTTTTTTTTTTGACAATGGATGTATCTAGAAGTAAAATGCATCTAGATTCATCTAAAATGAAACGGATGGATATATGTTAGCTATTAGATTGTTACATATAACATGACACTGGCTATACTATTGTCCTTGCTCTAATAACAGAGACACAGCTAGTTTGAAAGGAGTAACCAAACCCCAGGAAGAATTTTCTCTATGTCTGTCTGTATTTTCTTCTTATAAGAAAATGTCTATATGTATCAACATATAGAAACAAATGGTAGGTAAAAAAGAAAATCTAATACCACGAGTTTACTTGACACGCCACCGGGGAGAGACACGTTTCCGGTGCAGTGGACTTGCAAAAAGTCGGGTTGGACCGCTGTTCTCGCCTCGTTCAAGCCCCTCGCGCCGCAAACTCCCTTGCCCTCCCCATCCCCGCGAGCCCGCGACCTTCCCATCGTAGTCGTACGCCAATCAGTCCAGGAGGAAGCCGATGGCCGTGTCCAGCCTACTCGGGATCCTCCTAGCAGCCGTCGTCTGGTGCGCCGCCTACCTCGCCGCCGCCATCTCCTCCGCCTTCTAATCCCCGCTTCCTCCTCTCTAGCGCGCCCCCCAACCCTTCCCCCGCCCCCCCCCCCCCCCAGTCGTTCGGTAGCCCCGCGCCGCCATGGGTTTCGCTCAGCTCGTCATTGGCCCCGCCGGCAGCGGCAAGGTGACTGTTCAAACCTTGCTACTTTTTGTTTAGTTTGTGCTGTTTAGATGGGGTTCGGGTTTGGTTCCTATTTGATGCGACTCTAGACTATGATTCTCTTACTTTGTATATCTAGGGTTTACTTAACTTTAGTGGCCTGCCTGAGATGGCTGTAAAACTATGCGTATAGATTCCGGGTTGGGATCCTCTGCTGTAACAGCACTGCTGTTGCTGCCGCTGTGTCAGGACCCGAAGGTGCCGGACAGTATCATCGATAGAAGGGAAAGGGAAGGGGGAGCTCGGTGCTCAGATCTACTACTAAGAACTGGAAATAGAAAGGAAAACAGGAAATGAAATTAGGGTTTGTCTATTGCGTGCCACCCAGCCACCCTCTCCTGCTCTTTTATATCCAAAGAGCAGGACCACGCAGTTAAGAGAGACATAGGTTTAACTGGCTAAAAGCCATTACAGCAAATACAATGTGCTTAACCATAAACAGGTAGGATTAGGCGAGGATGTTCCTGGTCCGTCTGATGGAGCCGAAGCGGTACGGGCAAATCCTGGCCGTTCCCTACTGTCGCTGAGGCTTGTTCATCTTCAGAAGTTGTCGCTGTCCAATATCAGGGTCCTGACAGTACTCCCCCCCGGAGACAAGACCTCAGGGCTTGAAGGATGGAAAGTTTTGCTGGATGAATGCAGCGTCTTCCCAGGTTGCTTCATCAGGTAACATTCCTTCCCAGTGGATGAGCCACTGTGGGGCAGCTACATCATAGGAGCCTGCAGAACGTGGCACTTGGCGATACTGAAGTACAACAATAGGAAAGGTTTTGATTTTACCTGCAGGAGTGAGTAGAGGAACCTGGGGGTTTGGAACAGCATGAGTACCAGTATGCTTCTTCAGTTGACTTACATGGAAGACATTGTGAAGCAGGACCCCGTCGGGTAAGTGCAATTTGTAGGCTCTCTGCCCCACTGGTTGAAGGACTCGAAAAGGTCCATACCATTTAAGGCGAGTTTCAGTGGATTGCCGGCTCCAAGAGCATGTTCTCTGTGAGGTTGCATCTTGATGTATACCATATCACCAGTGGAGAAGGCACGTTCAGTCCTGTTGGTGTCTGCATATTTCTTCATGGACTTTTGTGCCTTTGCCAGGTTCCTTTGCAGCAGGGACAACATATGTTCCTTTTCAGCAGGGCTTGCAAGTTCATCACCAGCAGCTGCTCCTAGGGATGGAATGTCAGGAAGAGCTGGGGGTTTATACTCATATAAAGCTTCGAATGGAGACATTTGAATGGCAGAGTGGAAACTGCTGTTGTACCACCATTCTGCAGCAGCAAGCCATTTCATCCATTTTTTGGGTTCAGAGAAAGCCATGCATCTCAGGTATTGCTCCAAGCATTGGTTAACTCTTTCTGTTTGGCCATCAGACTCAGGGTGATATGCTGTGGAGAAGTGTAGTGAAATGTTGAGAGCAGAGAAAATTTCTTGCCATAACTTGCTGGTAAAGATTCTGTCTCTGTCAGTGGTTATGATTTGAGGAGGGCCATGTAGTTTGAATATGTTGGACATGAATAAATCTGCCACTGACTGCACTGTGTAAGGGTGTGACATTGGTAAGAAATGGGCATATTTGGTGAGCCTGTCAACCACTACTAGGATCACATCTTTCCCTTGTGATTTGGGGAGTCCCTCAACAAAGTCCATGCTTATCTCAGACCATTTTGCAGTTGGGATTGGGAGGGGTTGCAGCAGGCCAGGATATTGGATCCTTTCAGTTTTGGATATTTGGCATACAGGGCAAGAAACAATTTTGTCTTCAATGAATTTCTTAAGCTTGGGCCAGAAAAACAGTTGTTTGATTCTGTGATAGGTGACCCTGTTCCCTGAGTGTCCTCCAAACATGGAAGAGTGGAATGTGTCAAAATTTTGGTTCTGAGCTCAGTAGCAGTGCCCACATATATCCTTCCCTTGTATCTGAGTATACCTGACTGAACAGAGTAGTTGGGTTGGGAGTCTTTGTTGATGGCCAATTGCTGCAGGAGCTTGGTACAGTGTTCATCTTCCTTATAGGACTTCATGATGTCCAGTGTCCAGACAGGAATTGCTGCTGAAGTGGCCAGGCATATGTCATCTGGATTTTCAGTTTCCTCAGGTTGGTACTTTCTTGATAGGGCATCTGCTGCTGAGTTGTCTACCCCCTTTTTATATTGGATGCTGAAATCAAACTCAAGTAGTTTGAGCATTAACTTATGCTGTATTCCTTCCAATAGTTTTTGGCTGGACAGATATTTCAGGCTGCATTGGTCGGTTTTGATGACTAACTTGTTGCCCAGGAAATAGTGTCTCCATTTCTTGAGAGCTGCCAATATTGCCATTGCTTCTTTCTCATAAATGGAAGCTGCACTTGCTTTTGGTCCTAAGCACTTGCTGAAATATGCCAGGGGTTTGTTGTTCTGCATAAGCACTGCCCCAATCCCTGAATCACAAGCATCTGTCTCCAGTGTAAAAGGGATGGAGAAGTTGGGTAAAGCCAGCATTGGAGGAGAAGACATTACTTGTTTGAGTGTCTCAAAAGCTTTTTGCTGTTCTGGGCCCCAATGGAAGGCATTTTTCTTGAGCACACTGTGGAGTGGTTGACAAATGAGTGCATAGAGTTCAATATACCTCCTGTAGTATCCTGTAAATCCCAGGAACCCTCTGAGCTTTTTGACTGTATCAGGTGTTTTCCAATTAATGATATCTTGTATCTTTGCCGGATCAGTTGCCACACCCTGACCCGAGATGACATTGCCAAGATATTCCACTTGCTTTTGTTCAAATTTGCATTTACTCATTTTTGCCTTGAGTTCATGGTTCCTGAGTACTTGGAGTACTTGCTTGAGGTGTTCCTCATGCTCAGGCAGGGACTTGCTATAGACTAGGATGTCGTCGAAGAAGACCAGCACGAATTTCCTGAGAAACTTTGCAAATATGCTATTCATCAATTCTTGGAAGGTGGCTGGTGCGTTGCATAGTCCAAACGGCATGACAAGGTACTCATAATGGCCTAAGTGAGTAGATAATGCTGTCTTGTGGATGTCATCAGGGTGCATTCTAATTTGATGGTAACCAGACCTTAGGTCAAATTTTGAGAAAATTGTAGCACCATGTAACTCATCCAGAAGATCTTCAATGACAGGTATTGGGAATTTGTTCTTCACTGTCAATTCATTTACTGCTCTGAAGTCCACACACAGCCTCCATGACTTATCCTTTTTCCTGACCAAGATGGCTGGTGAAGAGTAAGGACTTCTACTGGGCCTAATTTCTGCATTTTTAAGCATTTCCTTGATTAACAGTTCCACTGCATCCTTCTGATTGTGTGACATTCTATAAGGCCTTATATTTGGTGGCTTAGCTCCAGGAATCAAAGGAATTTGGTGATTGCATTCTCTGGTTGGGGGTAGGCCAGAAGGAGGCTGGAATATGTCTTGGAACTGATGGAGGAGGTTGCTGATTCCTTCAGAGATTGGTGGGTGATCCTCAGTGTCAATGCTGGGGGTATTTTCAGTACTATTGAGAAGGAAGTATCCCATTGCTCCTTGGGACAGTAATTTGCTGCATTGTTCAGAGGATATCAGTAATTTATTCTTGGGTAGCAGATGGTCTTGGAAGGTCTGTAGCTCCCCATCAATGTGAAATGATAGTTGCCTCTCAATGAAGTCAAATGTCACAGGGTTGTGCTGCTTAAACCAGTCGACTCCCAGAATTATGTCTGAGCCTTGGAGCTCGAGAAGACGAAAATTCCCAGTAAACTTGTGTCCTTGTATTGTGAAAGCACAATCCATAGCAATTGCTGCTGATTCAAGTAGCCCTCCACCAGCTACCTTAACAGTTCTTTTCCTAGTGCTTGTGACTGGAATGTTGTGGATAGCAGCAAAGGTGCTGTCCAGAAATGTACTTGTACTGCCTGTGTCAGCCAATGCTACAGCAGTTGTTTTGTGTATCCGGAGCAGTAAAGATATGGTTGAGTCACTTGGATAGCCATTATAAGCAGCTGCCGAGATGTTCATGAGGTTCTCCTCTGCTGGTTCAGCAGGAGGGTTTTCTTGCTCTGGGATACCCACTGGAACATCTGGTAGTTGGATCTGTGCCAACTCCTCATCTTGGGGTTGTTCTTCCTCCCAGTGCCCTTGCATTTGTATGGTGTTGAGTGCTCTCTGTAAATTGTGACACCTGTGTCCCAGGGTCCAATTTTCTGGACAGTACCAACATTTCCTTGGTTCTCTGCCTCTATCATTGGGAACTCTGTTTCTGTTTTCTCTGGGAGGCACAAATATCTGAGGTGGTGGTGGTAGGGCTCTAGGTGCAGGAGCTACAGGGGCTGCTCTTGGCTTGTTGGAAAGGTAAGCTTTTTCATATTGCCTAGCATACCAATAAGCTGACAGTAGTGAAGTGGGCTTCTGGCATTGTACAGTGTGTTTAATACCTTCCTTGAGACCACTGATGAATCTGTCGACAAAGAAATCTTGTGGCAAGTATGGTCTGTCCCTTTTCATCAACTGCATCCAGGACTCATAAGTGTCAATGTAGCTGTTAACAGAATTGATTTGCTTGAGGAGCTGTAACTGGTCCATTGGGTCTGTGGCCATAGTATCTGGGAATCTGTCTATGAGAACTGAGCTCAATTCTGCCCAAGTTATGGTATGCAAATTCAGGCCAGCACTGTTAAGCCATGTCTTGGCTTGCCCCCTGATATGAGCAATTCCCCACTTGACTTTACTCTCTGGTGGAATATTGACCAATGTAAAAATGTCTTCACATTCTAGCAGCCAGGCCCTAGGGGCTTCTCCAGAGAAAATGGGCAACTCCACATGGGGAGAACGTATATGTGGATCATGGTATTGATGGTTCTGGTGGCCATGGTGGGGATTTGCTTGTTCATGTATGTTGGTAGGTGGAGGGGGAACAGTAGGGTATTGGTAAGGGTATTGTTGTGGTGGTGGATGATAGTAGGGGTAGTATGGGCTTGGTGGTGGGTAGTATGGTTGCTGTGGTGGATTTGGTGGGGGGTATGGCTGGTGTTGTGAGTTTGGTGGGTTGTAATACTGTGGTTGTGAGGCTGGGGAGGTGAATTGGGTCTGCACTTGAGGAATGGAGGTGACTATTGGTGTTGTTTGTGTGGGTGGAATTTGGGGCAAAGGTAGGCTTGTGTTGTGGGGAAATTGAGGGTGTGGAAGCTGGGTTGGGGATAGGTTACCAAACATGGGAGCGGAGGAGTGGGAAGCTATGGCAGAACTAGCAGGGGTCGGCTGTTCGACGATAGGGGTTAAGGCGTGGGAATTGAGTGGTGGTGGAGTGGAAAAACCGCCGCTTTTTGCATTGTTTGCTGCGCTTGTTACTCCCGACGACGCACTGGCGTTGTGTTGCTGTCCCAACGATGCGAAACCAGAGACCACAAGAGCTGAAAGCTTGGAAATTTCACCTTGTAACACGGAGAGGGACGCGTCGGATTTTGCTTGGTGCAGGTCAAGGCGGCGGCTGATGTGCAGAACTTCGCGGGGCAGGTGCTCGCTGATGCGCTGTTCTTCGTGCTCATCATCCTCTGCCGTGGCAGCGCTTTCCTCCACTTTCTCTGCCGCGGCTGCCCGCTCACGGGACGCAGATCTGGATCTTCCTCTTGCCGTCATGGTAGAAAGGAGGGATCGGCGGGTAGGGATTTTACCGCTGGATCGAGTCGACCCAGGAACCTTATCGATGGATCGAATTGTTTGGCTGGTGGGGGGAAAAAATTTGGGGTAAGAGGGCGGAGGCTCTCGGGGCTGCCTGAGTTTGGGTAGCTGGGGTTTGGGATGAGGGAAGAAGCAGAATCGATCTGCTCTGATACCACCGTGTCAGGACCCGAAGGTGCCGGACAGTATCATCGATAGAAGGGGAAGGGAAGGGGGAGCTCGGTGCTCAGATCTACTACTAAGAACTGGAAATAGAAAGGAAAACAGGAAATGAAATTAGGGTTTGTCTATTGCGTGCCACCCAGCCACCCTCTCCTGCTCTTTTATATCCAAAGAGCAGGACCACGCAGTTAAGAGATACATAGGTTTAACTGGCTAAAAGCCATTACAGCAAATACAATGTGCTTAACCATAAACAGGTAGGATTAGGCGAGGATGTTCCTGGTCCGTCTGATGGAGCCGAAGCGGTACGGGCAAATCCTGGCCGTTCCCTACTGTCGCTGAGGCTTGTTCATCTTCAGAAGTTGTCGCTGTCCAATATCAGGGTCCTGACACGCTGCCAGGCGGGCCCGGCCCCACCTGTCATTGGGGATGAGGGACAGCAGAGGATCTCAACCCATAGATTCCGGGGAGTTCGCCCTGCACGGGAGGTTAGAGTTTTGGCTAGGGGTCAAAGCTGACAAATGACAGTGTTATAATCAGTTGCTGTTGCTATGCAGTCGACCTACTGCTCAGGCTTGTTCCAACATTGTGAGACGGTGGGAAGGAGGATTCATATGGTCAATCTGGATCCAGCTGCAGAGCACTTTAGCTATCCTGTATCTACGGGTAAGAGTATCTCTACGCCGTTGTGCACATATTTACATAGGGCTCTTGCTCACCCGCGTTTGGTGTTCCTGTAGATATTAGAGAGCTCATATCGCTGGATGATGTCATGGAGGAGCTTGGGATGGGACCGAATGGCGGGCTCATCTACTGCATGGAGTATCCTGTTGTTCGAAAACTTGTTGTTTTGTTGTTGATTGTTGTCTTAGAAGCTACTCTCTTTAGTTATGAAACCAAACCCTTACGACACGTCAGATGCATTGTGTTTGTTTTTCATTCTGGTACCTGTAATCAGGTTAGAGTTGCGACATTAGGCCACTGTACCAGTGTCGTCTTATAGCACATCACTGCAATTGCTCCCAGAGTATCTTGAGGCTCACAGAATTGGTGAATATTAGTTTCAAAGACCAACCTTACTAGAAGTTGAGCATACTTCAGTACGTCTCGGTGGGATGCTTGCACATATATTTATTACGTCTTGGATTAGATTGCCTTATGTTCTGTCTTCACTGACAATAGTTATATGCTTACACGTATATGCTCCAAGAGAAAATAGTTCTGCTGTACCAGCAAGATATGTTTTCTGGAGTTACTATGACATTCAGTTATATTTTAGATCTGCTCCAGTTGTTGAAGAGTGCTTCCCTGTACACTTTAGATTGAAGCGCATTGCCATGCTGTGAATTTATTTGTCATCATGTTACTTAATTTACATCTTATACAACTCACTCATGCTGGACTGTTTTTTGTTTGTATTCTGTAGTCAAGTCAATAGCTACATCT
Organism: Puccinellia tenuiflora; assembly: GCA_012064385.1. Taxonomy (NCBI): domain Eukaryota; kingdom Viridiplantae; phylum Streptophyta; class Magnoliopsida; order Poales; family Poaceae; genus Puccinellia; species Puccinellia tenuiflora. Next base: position 141,398 of record QRDG01001881.1, on the reverse strand, counting down.
GTAATGTACTCCCTCCGTTCCACAATATAGGGCATTTTGGCAAACTGTTTTAGCTTGCCAAAACATCTTATTTTGTTGAGCGGAGGGAGTAGAACCTTGCTGAACCCATTTTGATTATGCAATTCAAAGAGGATGCTAATGTTCTTTATTAGCATAAAAAATATTCTGTTGGATATTATGCTGCCAGTTATTGTTTCCTTAAGAGACACTTAGACACCTTGAAGACAATTTGGATGATTGGTTGGATGAACAATTGGAGAACTATTTGGATGATGACTATCTTGTGTTTGATTGTCCAGGTACTATTCTCAAATCATGTTTGCATGCTAAGCTGTATATTTTTTGTTAAGTTGGACTATATCTTGAACTATCTTTTGTGTGGTTCTGTGGCATGTGCCTTCTTTTCTCCTTGTGATTATATGTAAAAGCTGAGATACTTACATTACTTAACATTACCTGAAATAAATAACACAGAGTTCCACATCTTGTTTTGCCAGGCCAGATTGAACTATTCACTCATGTCCCAGTTCTGCGTAACTTTGTTGAGTATCTCAAACGGAAAAATTTCACTGTTTGTGCTGTGTACCTTCTGGATTCGCAGGTTTGAATCACTAATACAGTTTTGTTTACGAGTATACCAAACTCGAACCTCAGACTGATTTCTGTTTGTTTTTCTTTGCCCAGTTTGTCAGTGATGTGACAAAATACATTAGTGGTTGCATGGCTTCTCTTGCTGCCATGATTCAACTTGAGCTTCCTCATATCAACATCCTTTCAAAGATGGACCTGGTTTCCAACAAAAAAGATATGGAAGAGTATGTTCTCTTTCTTTTTCCCTTTACGTAGCTGTAACAAGTGGTCTTCTTTTGTACTAATGTTTTTCTGTTCCTAGCTATCTGAACCCCGAGGCACAGGTTCTTCTGTCACAACTGAATCAACAGATGGCACCTCGGTTCGGCAAGTTAAACAAAGCTTTAGCTGAGCTGGTATGCTTTCCATGAACCTGTGAATTCTGCAAAATTTCATCCTTTATGAAGTCATGTAACTGTCATGGTTTTTAAGGCGGTAAAGCGTCCTAAGGCGTTTTACCCCTGCTCTGACGCCTAAAGAAGGCATAATTGAAGGCGCTGACAGGGCGCCTTGGCTCCTAAGCGTCCAAAGCGGGACACCTTAAAAACCAGGACTAACTGTCAATATATTGCGGTCATCTGTATCTTTGTTATGTCACTCATAATTTCTGCACTGGTTTCTCCTGCATTGAGCTCATATGTTTTTGATAAAAAATTCTCTGCATGGTTAAGATTTTGTCTGACAACAGATGGCTTATTTATTCATTTACGATGAGACATCATCTTGTTAGTGCTTGTGTTCTGGCTTGTGAGTTCTGACCATACACTAGCTGTTATGTACTGCAGAACAAACTTGCTTAAGTAATCATGTTTTGATTTAAACGAAGTACTTCTTTTCTGATCCCATGGACCGTGGCCAACTAATCTTTGCTTAAAGTTATGTTTGTGCCTATTGTGAATTGGTGAGTCTGAATTTATGGGGACTGGACTAGATAAAAGCAGTAGATAGTATTGGTTGGTGGGAATACCATTGTATGAGTCTACAGTAATATTTGTGTATTCGTGAAGACTGTAGCACGCATGATCTTTTTAAAATCTTCTGCCTTTAGTAATTATATCATTTCACTCTATGATGACAAATGATTTTGTGAAGTCCAGTCAAAACTTCACGTTCCGAGAAAAAATGATTTCATTATTTGAGAAGTTTGTACAGGCAAGCCAATAAATTCGTCTTGATGTACTTATGCTTAATTGCTTATGCCACTTCTCTTGTGTTTCATTTTCTTCCTTTTATTTTTCTGTTGTCTTATTTTGGTTGGTTATTTGCTATAATATTGACGTCACAACTACTATCATGTAGGTTGATGATTACAACATGGTGAATTTCATACCCCTTGACTTGAGAAAGGAGAGCAGGTAATGTCGTTTATTTTCTTTGTTAATATCTCAATCCTTATTGGTTTCAAAATGAGCCCTTTGCCACTTGAATCTTATCCCTAGACATGCTACTGATACTAGTACCCTTATGGATGAAAGTTTTACATACCATATAGTATTTCTGAAAAGGTTCCTATCTCGTCACATCAAAATGTCTCAGTGGCATAATAGCATTAGCACACTCTGAATCTGCTCTACTAATGTGGTGGCATAATAGCATTAATGCCATATAGTATTCCATTGTCTTGCTGTGATATACTGTATACTAGTCCTGCTTTGGAAATTTTCTATTTATGGAGTCCACACTATGTTTGGTCAGAAAGGTTCTATCATGAGATGAGTGTTCAGTCGAGGTTTACATGTGCTATATGTAGGTTATTTGGAAGTATAGTACTACAATGAAGTAACACTTTTGAGCCACATCTGATACATTTACCACGCTGCCACTTAATTGGACCAATTTTATATAGTTATCTATTTTGTTGTGTTTTGTTATCCCTAACCATCCTTGCTTTTTCAGCATTCAATATGTGTTGTCAAACATTGACAACTGCATCCAGTACGGGGAAGATGCTGACGTGAAGGTCAGGGACTTCATTCCTGAGGAGGACGACTGATCATTTGATCATGCATAAACAGCGACCCAGTTTGTATCAGATGTAGTGTGTTCCATGGGACAGGGAGAAGAACAGTTTATCAGTTTGGACTGTCAGAGCAAAGCAGAATGCATCTGCAATGTGTAAATGAGCCTTTTATGCTTGTGGCCGTTGTTAACCAGCTATTTCCTGTAAAAATTCTGTTCTGGAGCTTTTGAAAGGTATCAAACATGAGTAGTGGCTAAATACTGCGTGACTTATGCACCGATTCTGTTTCTTTTTCTACAAGACGCACAACCGTGATATATGCTCCTCAGGTAACGCATATGGTGATGAGGAACCGTTAGTTATTTTTGTTCATGAAAAATGTGCATTTGCTTTTGCCAGGTACAGTAATAGCTTAGAGTTTTATTAATCATACGGTTACAATCACTCAAGAGAGTGTTGGCGAGAGTGGCTGGGTGATAATCAATCCACAGACACCTCCTGGTTGAACTAGCTTATCTAGCGCATAAATGGGCAGCTTGGTTAACATCTAGCCCAACAAAAGACACACTAAAGCTAGGAAAAACTGTCATAATCTGCATAATCTCCTGGCATATAGGTTTCAGTTCTTATTTATCAATCCTCTCATTAGCAATCAGCTCAACAACTTCTTTGGCATCCGATTCGATGATGACTCGGGTATAGCCCCTCTTCGCTGCCAGCTTGGCTACCAGAATCGCAAGGCCCCCATACCCGAGTCATCATCGATTCTGGTATACCATAAGGCTTGTCCACGTAGCATGAGTCCCTGATGATCTCGAATGATCACCCTCGGTACACGAGAGCTTCTCGCTGATGTAAAATTGCTCGCCATGTGTGGAACGAATTCTTTTTCCGAGGCACCTCAAGAAAGTCGGAATTGGGATAATATTTCCCTTTCAGTGACTCTGGCTTAGCAAGCATTGCTTGGTTAAATAGTTAGAAGTCGTGAAAACCCATACCTCCCATTGCTTTCAAAATAGCAACGTCACACCATTTCTTCCAATCGAGTTCGAAATTGCAAGTTACATGACTTCACAAAGGATGTGATTTTGCAGAATTCACAGGATATGTTCAAGCATCCCACCAAGACGTATTGAAGTATGCTCCAGTTTTAGTTGTCATTTCTGAAGTAAGTATGGTCTTTGAAACTAATATTTATGAAATATGTGAGCCTCGAGATACGTGGAACAATTGAAGTGATGTGCTTTAAGACCACATTTGTGACGGCCTAATGTCGCAACTATAACCTGATTACAAGGACCAGAATGAAAAAGAAACACAATGCATCTGACGTGCCGTAAGGGTTTGGTTCATAACAAAATAGAGTAGCTTGTAAGACTATCCCCAGTCGCGGTCCCCATATAACGTATGGCCAAGTTATTGGGGCCGTCTCTTCCTACTCGCGGCCCCAATAGAGAGTCTCCCAATAGTTTTTTTACATGAAATTTAACTGAATTTGCAAATACAAATGGAGTTCAAAACATAGTTGAGGTGTTCAACAATCCAAATCGAGTTCAACACATAATTTAAAATAGAAATAAAATAATTGATACAATCCAAATCAAATGAAGTCTAACTAGGCCGTGACGACGCATTTGAGTCTCCACAAATGCTCTACTAGATCATTTTGGAGTTGGACATGGACATCTCCATGACCGATCTCTGTATGCATATTGAAGAAATCTGCAAGCATGCATGCTCATGGCAACCGTGCATTTCTGAATCGATGTTAAACCAGTCATTCCAACGCAATCCTTGTTCAACTGGAAGTAGCTATCATACTCCCTCATACCATGCACCAACTCTAAGAACAAATCCCTATTTATTCGAAAGCGACGACGAAAATCCTTTACAAGAAATGTTGGCACCTCGGCAAAATAGTCACCGTATAGGATGCAATGACTCTCTGTCCTCTGCCTTGGCTTCTTCTTCCTCCTCCCAACTGAGGATCCTCCTCGTATGGTACGACATTGGTGGCCTCATCCGTTTGTTGTCGTAGAAGACAACCGATGAATCAAATGCTCATCTTCCTCAGGGTTGATGTTTTCTTCTTATTCCATCAACAACTACACCATCAACTTATCGTCGCTATATATGACAGTCAATCAGCCGAACACCTTGTGTGCAAGGCGGACACGCGAGGTCACCATGTCTCTAGGCAAGATGGAGGAGGCCCGCCATGATTTCTATGCCCGGTTAGAGGAGGCGAGCGCCGACAAGATTGTGGGGAGGGGCGGCAAAATGGCCGCGAGAGCGGGCAGGGCAAAATGAATCGGGATGAAAGAGAGAGAAGAGAAATAGATTTTTGGATGTGTCTGTAACAACGCGGCCAACTCGCGCGCGATTTCATCCGGCACTATCAGGCGGCTCTCAATGCTTCCGGGTCAGGCTAGTAGCGCTGGACGAATTATTGAGCCGCGCCGGACGTAACTCATCTATGTGGACCGCGACTCGCTGGACGCGATTTTACGTCTGGCGTGCTAATAACGCTATTGAGAGGGCTACGACTGGAGATGCTCTAAGACAACGGCAGAGGAGATTGGGGGCGGCGAGGTAGGCGGTGCACCAACGACGGCTGCGAGGAGGATCCTGATTCTCGAGTAGGCTAGACACCTGCCATCGACTTCTCCTGGACTGGTTCTGGTTGGCGTATACTTTGGCAAGGTCGCGGCTCGCGGGATTGGGGACGGCGACGGAGTGTGCGGCGCAAGGCAGGTCCCTTTCCAATTCCATATGAAGCGCAGGCTTACCTTTGATGCAAACCAGTTCTTGACTGAAGAGAGAGCGTCCACCAATCAAATCAAAGAAAAGGAAAGAGAAGGCCCTGGAAATTAGATCGAGGAGGAGGAAACTTGCCGAGCTCTAAGCTCAACCATGGCCTGGTCATGGTGTGATGGGATGATGGGGAGAGGAGGGACTCCGGCTAGTGAGAGTATCGGCGAAACCCACCGTATCAAACTGTCGTCCGGTCAAGTGCTCTGCATCGGAGCATTAGCAGCTGCGTGCCGCGCGGGGTGGAGGTACTACCGGAAGAGCACGTGCTTGCGCACCTACGGCCGGGACATGACGGCCTTGGCCGGCAAGGCTGACCCGGTGATCGGGCGCGACGACGAGATCGACCGCGTCATCCGCATCCTCTGTCGCCGGACCAAGAACTGCGCCGCGCTCGTCGGCGCCGCCGGGGTCGGCAAGACTGCCATCGCCGAGGGCCTCGCCCAGCGCATCACCGCGGGGAAGGTCCCGTCCAAGCTCGCCGGGGCGCGCGTCATTGAGCTCAACATCGGGGCGTTGGTGGCCGGCACGATGTACTGTGGCATGTTCGAGGAGCGCATGGACAACTTGATCAAGAAGCTGGAGGCTACGCACGGCAAGGTGATCTTGTTCGTCGACGAGATGCACATGCTTCTCGGCGCCGGATCGGCCTCATGCTGCCCCACCATGGACATGGCCAACATCTTGAAGCCAGCTTTGGCTCGTGGTCATATCCGATGCGTCGGCGCCACTACCGACGAGGAGTACTGCATGCATATCGAGAAGGACGCTGCACTCGAGCGGCGGTTCCAAAAGGTGCACGTTAATGAGCCGAGCATGGATTCCACCATTGCCATCCTCCAGGGGCTTAAACCCCGATACCAAAAGCATTATGGATTGGAAATTCTTGATGCTACTGTTATTTTATTGTGTCCCGAATCCCACGTACCTGTTGTAATATAGATGGAGTCCTACCGGACTACGGCGTTTGACTACAACTCTATTTCATGTCCGCCAAGAAAAAGAGTTGTTTGTCCCACTATATATAGGTCTAGGTAGTCATAGATTAGAGAGAGAGAAAGAGGTAGAGCCTCATTGATAGAATGAGAAGGGTTTGTCCTCTCGTGTATGTAATACTCCTCCCAATTATAGTGAGACGCCTTCGTGCGTGTCGTGGTTTTTTCCCGTAAGGGTTTTCCACGTAAAAATCTGTGTTCTTGTTCTTTGTTACTCTACTTTCTGCTGCGCTATTTTATAACAAGTGGTATCAGAGCCGAAGGTTTCAAGATCGATCCGCTGTCCCGGGAGACTTCCCGCTGCGCTCCCGGGGCAGCATCACGCAGTTCATCTTCGTCGGATCAACAACCGCAATCTTGCGGTTTCATACAGCTTTATTGAGGTATTTCGTGAGATCCAATCTACAAGAGCTGAAAGTTTACGATTTTTCGTTCGGGCGCCCATTGCGCCGCCTCTCGTAAGATTTGTTTTTCGCTGCTGTTTCAATCCGCCGAGATCGCTAGAGCCGTTCTCTATTTTCTTGTCTGTGTGCAATCCTTTTTCAGATCGGTCGGATCCGCCGCCTATTCTAGTCGGTTTCTAATTCCTTTCGTGGAGTACCGATCGAGGAGACACAGACGATTAGAGGATTTCGTCCGTGCTTCACCGCACGTAAGGCAACATACCTGTTTGATGAACAAGCAAATAAATTCCACCGGTCAGCTCTGTTGGATCAAGACCCAAGGCAAGGCAATCAAAGCAATCTGCTACCTAGTGCTGCTGCTAGCTTCACGTGAAGCATTGAAGTCTCGAGAGTACTAGTTGAGATCAGAGTACTAGTTCAGATTGATTTTTCATCTCCAAATTGGTACGTGCACTCCAAGTGCACCGGGAAAATATCCGTTTGTTACATCCACCCAATCTACCAGGTGCTATTTGCAAATTTAATTCTGTAAGGAATATTTGTTGGCTTGTACTACTTGTGTACGGATTTATCTACTCATGGTTATGGAGTATGATCTACCGTTGTTGGGCTGTGACACAAGGTTTACTCTATGGCAAGTCAAGATGCGGGCGTTGTTGGCGCAAATCGTTTATGAGGATATACTGGTTAGTTTTTTGTTCAAGGTGGAGTTTTTGGATTAATAGCCTGTTGGGAGATATATTGCTGCAGTTATATGATGAACACAGTTATTAGAAAAAGAAAAAAGATTATGGAGGAGGTAATTATTATTTAAGCCTGTTGGTAGCCAGCATATAGTTTTGATCTCCAAGTATTGCTGTTATGCATGTAAAGGTTTGGTTTGATATTATGTTCATGACGAGGATCAGTTGAGATACCAGAAGGAGATTTGTTTCTGCTAGATACTACAACATTAGTACTGTTAAGGTTCAGTGCATTTGAGTTGTCTTTGCTCTTTTAAGAGGGGTCTATTGCAAAGTTGTAAGCTCCGTTGCAGTTCAGGAGGTTCCTTCATCCGACAGTTGTTCTATAAGGACAGTTTTGACCATGTCATGGATTTTTCATCAACCGTCGGCAGTTGTGGGTGTACGTGATGCTATCCGTACCAGATGCTCTTGCATGAGTATTGTTCGCCGAGGTTTGTGCTCTTGGTTTTGTAGCACGTTCAGATTCTATGAGATGAGTTCTTCACAATGTTGTGTGCACCAAGATGTTGCACTATGAGCTATGCGCTCGTTCAGGCACTACAGGAGATATGATGACTTATGTCATTTGATGATTGAGTAGTTTCGGCTTTTGAGGTCAGTGGCACAAACTCAGACTTTTGTCGGGAAGACCCAAGCTTCGTATGTCTGCTTTGTTGACAGTTGTGTTGTTTACTGGGCGACCTACCGATTGATTTGCTCAATGTGACTTCGTGAGAAGTGTATTAGTCCTATGGACGTTTGAAGACAAGGATTAGTTGTGATGACTTTAATTGAGGAGTTGGTGCTAGCTATGACTATTGTAAGGGATTTCGGTCCAAGGTGGAGTGTTATTTTATTGTGTCCCGAATCCCACGTACCTGTTGTAATATAGATGGAGTCCTACCGGACTACGGCGTTTGACTACAACTCTGTTTCATGTCCGCCAAGAAAGAGAGTTGTTTGCCCCACTATATATAGGTCCAGGTAATCATAGATTAGAGAGAGAGAGAAAGAGGTAGAGCCTCGTTGATAGCACGAGAAGGGTTTGTCCTCTCAATACTCCTCCCAATTATAGTGAGACGCCTTCGTGCGTGCCGTGGTTTTTTCCTGTAAGGGTTTTCCACGTAAAAATCTGTGTCTTGTTCTTTGTTGATCTACTTTCTGCTGCGCTATTTTATAATAGCTACAATCCATGCTGTCGTACACCTCGCTGACCGCTATATCGCAGGTAAGTAATTATAGCTGCATTATTTTGTTTCCAGACTGACGAAATTTGCTTGCTTGCTTGCTTCTGAGCCGAAGTTCATCGACGAGTTTGTCTATGTGTAGGTCGTCGGTTTCCTGATAAGGCGATTGATCTCATCGACGAGGCTTGCACGACAATAGAGCACCTAGGGGGAGAAAATCTAGTTGTTGTGCCGGATCATGTTGCACAGGTAGGCATGCATGCATTCAGCATCACTTCTATTATTTCTACGGAATGTGTTTGGTTGAACTAAGTTTGTTGTGAGCGGATGGACTGGAATCCCTATAACTACGCTTGATCAAGAGGAGAATCTCAAGTTAATCCACTTAGCCGACAGATTGCATGAGAGAGTAGTTGGGCAAAATGAGGCCGTGAATTTAGTTGCAGATGCAGTGTTGCGTTCCAGAGTTGGCCTTCGTCAAGCTGGCCAACCGATAGGCTCCTTCCTATTTTTGGGCTCGACGGGTGTTGGAAAAACAGAGCTCGCAAAAGCACTCGCCGAACAATTATTTGGTAGCGAGAAGATGATGCTTCGCTTTGATATGTCTGAGTATGTTAGTCCCGAATCTGTGCTACGTCTCATTGGAGCACCCCCAAGGTTTCATTTATAATACACACACCTTAATTTCAGGCTTTATATTATTATATCGTAATTTTTTTAATTTTGCTTATTGGTTATGAACATGGTGGACAACTGACCGAGAAAGTTAGGAGACACCCATATAGTGTTATCCTTTTTGATGAGGTGGAGAAGGCATATCCATCGGTATTGGATGTTTTTCTTCAGCTCCTTGACGATGGTGTGTTGACTGATGGTAAAGGGCATAATGTGGATTTCAAGAATACGATCATCATTATGACTTCAAATATTGGGGCAGACCACCTAAATGAGGAAATGGTTGGAGAAAAGACAATGGTTGCTTCGCGAAACCTTCTCATGAAACAGGTTTGTGGATCATAAATAGTATTTAGTAAGCATTTGCCCATTGATTTCATTGTAGTTTTATATTCGCTGGTGCAGGTTCAAAAATGCTTCAAGCCCGAATTTCTCAACAGATTAAGTGAGATTGTGGTATTTGAGCCGCTTTCACACCATCAATTGAAACAAATCGTGAATATCCAAATGAATAGTGTCCTTGCTAAAATAGCTAGCAAGGGCATATCTCTTGTTCTAAGTGATGCCGCATTTGATGTCATTTTGTCAGAATCACACAACCCTGTAAGTATTTTAATTTTTCAAAGTATTCATACCATCTAGCTCAAATATTAAACCCTATGTTAATGGAACCAACACTACTACTTGCCTTTTCACAGTTTTACAGTGCAAGGCCCATAAAAAGGTGGATAGAAATGAACATAACGACAACTATCTGCAAGATGCTGGTCAATGGAGAAGCCAGTGAAGGATCAACAATCTCTATTGATTCTACCAGTGACAAGAAAGGGTTGAAATACCATTTGTAAAAGAAGAAAATGTGAAGGATCCATGAAGCAACAGATCTTTCTCAATAACTTTGGAGAACGACAACAATGTCCTGACCTTGGTCGCCGTTTATAGAGAAGAAAAAAGATGTTCAGCTTTGACCCTTTTCCTGTTTCTCTTGCAGACACCATAAGACATAGTTACCACTATGCGAAACAATTTTTGATTACTAGTCTTCCTGCAAGTGTCATATATGTGTATGCTTAGTACTATTAGATTATGCTTCCAATTCTAGCTAAATCATGTTGTTGCATACCTTTGAAATCTTTGGGAAGAGTTAGCACGTTGTTAAGTTGTATCTTGGTCTTCTCTGTTTCACTAAGTTGCCTGATGACCGTACAACTACACCTGAACATAAAGGGGGTATTCCGGGCACCAACACTTGGGGTTGACATAGAATCTTGTATCTTTTTTGAAACCGGGCAAGAGCCTTGCCGTTCCATTGATATAGAAGAAAACCGAAATAAGTTAGACAATTATTGAGGAAAACCGGACGAAAACCATACAACGCAACGCACCATGCCGGCCCCAAGGCCACGCCCAAAAACGAGTCGACGACTATGTCGCCCTAGCAACCATAACCGACACTAAATGTAACATCCCAAATTTTGGAATGTTTTAAAAATCACAAAAATTTAAAACTTTTATTATTAAATAGATAAAGTCTCCAAAAATCAAGAAAAAACACCTTTGAAGATTATTTTTATTTTATTCAAAGGGGTATTATTTTAAATATTCTTATGTCTTCTAATTTCAAGATTTAAAGTTTTGGAAATAAAATAGTATTTTGGATTTCTATTAAAAACCTAGAAACATTTTGACAAAGTATTTTAATTATTTTTGCCAAAGCCTATTAATTAAATGGGCATGGTATTTAAAAGGATTTATCAAAATCTTTTTAAATAAATGTTTTGTCCCAAATTATTTGTTTGAGTTTATTATTTTAAATGATAATACTCAAACAAATTTTCTGGATTTTATTTGAGTTCAAAAAGAATTTATAAAACCCTATTTATTTAAGATGACATAAACATGTCAATTATGCATTTATGTAATATTTGTTTTTATTTCAAAATAAAATATTTTGGAAAAGGTTTCCAAATGTCCCAGATGATTATTCCTAATTTTACAAATTCTTACAAATTTAATTCACTTGATTTGGAGCATTCTTTCAAAAGTTACAAAAGAAAACAGAGAAAAGAAAAAGGAAAAGCTTTGTTAAAAAAAAAGAAAGGGGAAACAGGCCGCAGCCACCCGAGCCGGCCCACTCCTCTCCCTCCCGTGCGCGCGCAGCAGCCCAGGACCGGCCCAGCATCCTCCCCGACCGGCCCCCTCTCCCTCTCCCCTCTTTCTCTCGAGCTCTCTCTCGCCCGACGCCGTACTCATCCCGGACTCGATCGAATCCTAACCGAATCCGAGCTAATCCATCATCCCGCACCCGCCTATAAGAGCCCCTCCTCGTCCTCTCTCTTTCGCCCCCGAAAACCCTAATTCCACGCCGCCAGGCCGCCCGTGCAGAGCTCGAGCCGTCCGCAGCCCGCCGCCGGTAAATCCTCTAGCTCCGGCCAACTCCGGCGACCCCTGCCTCTCTCTCCTCCCCCTCTCGCTTCTCCTCATCGTGGCGCACCTCCCTGACATCGTCTCCAATTTTTCTCGCCTCCAGATCGACGAGAGCGTGCACGCCCGCCCCGAGCCGCCGCCTGTAGCAACTCCGGCGAGCAATCACCGGAGAAGGAACGACCACCGGAGACCGCCGCCGCGCCACCGACATCCCCTCGACGAGCTGATCACCGAGGTGAGATCCGAGCGTCCTGGAGCACTGTATATCGCCGAGAACACGTGATGCCGACGCGTCGCCGTCGTCCGCCGCCGCCCGCCGGAACCCTAACTCCGGCCGGCCACCCCCGTTTAGATCTGGACCGTTGGATCTAAATCCAACGGCTTCCTTTTAATGCCTTTACCGAACCGGTACCGTCCAATCAGAGCACACCCAGTCAGCGCATAGTCAGCGCCACGTCAAGTCCAGTCAGCATCCACGTCAGCCCCATTTTCTGTAATTTCGGCCGAATTGATTTAATTTGGCAGTTTTGCAGAAAAGCCCCTGAATCTTAAAACCATCGTATCTTTTTAATGGCTCGGCCAAATTTAATGAATTTTATATTTTTGAAAACCTCAGGATCTGTAGATTATTTTAGACATATTAATTTTCAGTTTTGCCCTAGTTTAAATTATTCAAATTTCAAATGTGTAATTTGAGTAATTTTGGCATAACTTTAGTTTAAAAATAGATTTCTGGGTAAATCCAATTGGATTAGTTTTGTATAGATGTCCTCTGCCCAGTAAGACCTTTCCCAAAATTGTATAAAATGTTTTGAATCATTGTTTTATATAAAATTGTGTTTATGCTATTTTGGGAGTGTTAAAATGTTTTGTTATTATTTTAATTGTTTTCTTTTGGGAAAATGTTTTAAAACTTAGTTCTCTGTCCAGTATAACCAAAACCCATTTTGGTTGAACCATTTCATCATGAACATGTTGAAAATGGTTTAAAATCTTTTAGTGACTTGTGTTGCAAACTTTTACCTAGTTTGCAATTTGACCTTATCCAAATTGTAAACCTTGGACCTTTGACCTACCTAGACCTCATTACAATAATTCCTTTTGTATATTGAATTATGTGATGAACTTGGACCATCAACCTTGTTGTTTTAGTGTTGTCCATGTTTGATGTTGTGCTTGTTTTATTGTTGTTGGATGGTTATTTATTGTTGTTTGTTTATATTGTTTAGATTGAACGGAGAGATACGACTTACGTTGAAAAGAGTGTGTGAGCAACGACAAGTTTCAAAAGGCAAGTGATACTCCAGCATAAATGACCTACTATTTTACTATATTGCATTGTAGACTATTTTCCAGTAGCATGCATGATAGCTGTTTTCAATAAAGTTATATGCTATGCAAACCTGTTAGGTTAGCCACATGAATTAGATGACTAGTGACCTATATTAATTTAGTAGATTGGCTTGCTGCAAAAATGAATTGTTTTGTGGTAGATGAGTTAAAAAAAATTCTACTAAATTAATCAATCACCTGGGTGGATTTGGAGTTGCTCTATTGGTGGTTCAAAGTTGAGTGGCTGCTCAGGCCCAGTTCTGCGGGTACCTGAGTACGTGCACTTGTGCTCGCCACCCAGGGCCTCGAGATTTCATGTCACTCCGTGTCTAGTTTACTTCCAGTGCAGCCACTTGGTACTATGGCTCTGCCTTAACTAAGTAAGTTCTAGGAACCTGATTCCGGCAGTTCGCAGCGGATGAATGTCTTGTATGGGTCTGCCAGAGGAACAGGGGACTGTTTCCCAAAGGTCTCGTCTTCATCTTCACCTTTCCTTTTCACTTCAAGAAGGTCAAGGACAGAATGGGTTGATAAAGTCAAGTGGTGAAAGTGTCACAAACTCTCGAGAGTAATAAAACTAAGATCTTAGCCGTGTCCCCGGTTATGGACAATTTGAGTAACTAAGCAAGGTGGTCGACAGAAAAATCTCATTCATTCCAATTTCTAAATTAAAATTTGATGGGAGAACATGGGGGGATTTGAGACACTGGTGCGCCCAGGAATGTCTCCTAAGTTTTGGAAAGAAAGAAATGATTTTTGAAAGTATAGGATAAAATATTGCTTTGCGCAAGAGCCTATCAACTCCACCAGCCAAATATGCATGTAGATGTTAGAAGTTTGCCTTTATGAGTCCACAAGTATCATTTGCCAGATCCATTCAAATGGTTCTGACCAATTTTTGGCTGCAACGCTTTTATCGTTGCAGGTTCGTCCGACAATGAGTAAGGAACGCTATAGGTTTCGAGTATGCAACCAACATGTCTGCCTGTGGCACATGAAGATGATGAGGCTCCATGCTATTATATGTTTTCCGCTGCTGAACTTTGTAATATGCTAGCCTTGTGCTATGCAACTTGTAATGTTTATTTTTCTGGATCTTCGAAGTAATAGATATTTGACGCATTTGCATGATATTACATCTTGAACTGTGGTGCTAGCTATTCGATCCAGGGACTAGCACAGAACACAGGGATCTTGGCCTATTTTAAAAGGGCAGGATCGCTACACTAAATGGCGGAGGCGACCTCAACGCAAGGAGAAACCCAGAGCCGCCGCTCCGACATCCACTTCGGCCCCAAGGCTGCGCCCCAAAACAAGTCGATGGCCATGTCACCTTAACAACCATAGACGAAACTAACACAGCGGAGGAAACCCTCAACGAAAGGCAAAAAAAACCGCAGCCGCCGTTCCGACATCCACACCAGCCCTAGAGCCGCGCACCGCCTAGCCGAATAAGAAGGATTGCTGCCGCCAACCACCAGCTGACTCCACAGGCCCCCCTGGTCAGTGGAACATCCAAAGCGAGGCCCCAAGAGGCTAGCAATGCAGGAGCGCCGCCCTCGCCCGGTCCCGCGAGGGATCTGAGGTTTCCCCCGGAGAACCCGACGCGGAGAAGCAAGAACACAACCTCGACGACGCCTTCAAGAAGGACACGGCGCCCGAGGGCGTCGCCGTCGTCGGCCCTAGTCGAAAATCAGGGGAGGACTTTCGCTTGGCGATGTGTCCCGAACCCCGCAAACCGCCCGTTGAGGACCGGCCAGTCCACCAACACCGCATGCTGCAGCCACCGCGACACCTCACGCCACGGTAGGCGCCACGCCGACCATGCCCCGGGTGTCGGGGGAATATCCCCCGGATACCCTCAAGACACCCAAGCAAAGGCCAAGCCCAATAGACGAAGCCAAAGAACCAACCAAGGCCCAACCGGCTGGGGGAAGCGGCCGACTGCATATCCGGACCTGAGCCTGGCCTGCTGGACGATCGCACCTACACATGGCCGACTGAGGAGCCGGACCCGGACATGGCTACCAACCGACAAGATCATACTGGTGGGCCAGCCTCCAGGCGATTAACGTGAACAGTGCCCACGGTCGGTCGTTACGCTCACTCGCCATGATTGCCCAGCTGGAGCCGGCCCACGTCATCCGCTACGTCACAACTAACGTCACGAGGGCAAACTTGTAACATCCTTGTAAACCCTAGCCCGGGCCCGCTGCCTTTATAAGGCGGGCCGAACCTCCCTACAAGGAGAGGAGGAGACAGACGACTCTCTCCACTCTTCTTCTTCCTCCAGCCGGCTAGCTCAACGCAGCCGGCTCATTCTGAGAAATAGCTGTAGGAGCACTTTGTAGCCCAATCTCTGTGATCAAGCAACAGAAAGAAACAAGGCAGGACGTAGGGGTTTTACCTCATGATGAGGGTCCTGAACCGTGTGTTTGCCGTGCTTGTGCCCAATCCCGTGTAGGCGCCATCATCGCCAAGTCCCACAACTTCTCCATCTCCGATGGATATGCCGTGCCACCCACCACGACACCGGGGCCGCCGCCCCGGCATCCTCTCATCCGGTTGCATTACAGCCGGAGATGCAGCACGACCACCTCATGCCAGCCACACACGCGACGTATGCCCCACGACCCAGCTGCAGCCCAGGGGGCCGCTGCCCCGACGTCCTCCTCCCGGCCACTGTAACACCCCGGCCACTCCCGGACCGGCGCCTGTTACGCCTGGCAGCTCTCTAGGATCTCTAGACTGGCCCCACAGACCAACACTAGTCTTTTCTGCGCACTTTGTCCTCACTCGTGCGCACCCGGGAAGTACTTCCCGGTCGGTCACCCATCCTAATATTACCCCAGGCCAAGCACGCTTAACATTTGGGTTCTATCGAGATGAGCTTCCGGAAAAGAAGTTGCAACTTGTTGATATGAGTATCCTATTAATCATATTGAGCCCTGAGCCAGGATCTCACAGCCACGCCCCTGTCGTAGCCGGGAGCGCAGCGCCGCCGTCGAAGCCTGCACAGCCGTTGCGCCCAGCGCAGGCCCGTGCAGCTCGGATGTAGCCTGCATGGGCCCAGCCAACCTGGCGTCGCCGTAGCCACGCGCCACCTACCCACGCATCGGCCACCTTCTGGCGCCGCACCAAACCACGAACCGT
This sequence comes from Puccinellia tenuiflora, assembly GCA_012064385.1. Lineage (NCBI taxonomy): Eukaryota > Viridiplantae > Streptophyta > Magnoliopsida > Poales > Poaceae > Puccinellia > Puccinellia tenuiflora. Next base: position 125,099 of record QRDG01001881.1, on the reverse strand, counting down.
CGCCGCCATCCACAGCCATACCCGCCCCCGCCGCCGATCTGCCACCCCCGCAGCCAGGTCAAACGGTCCGCCTCCCACCAGATATGGGCACGAGGGGAACCACCCCCGTCACCAGTTGTTTGGCAGCGGGGAGGACGTCGTGAGGCCAGCGGCAGCAGCGGCGAGGAGGGGCGCATAGGAGGTGTGGGCTTGCGGCGGCGCGGGATTTCGCCCGACACAGGGGTATTTCTCCAATTTTCACATAGAATCTTGTAACTGGAAGTGCAAAATTTCACTGGCTGCCAAGTCAGTAGCTGAGATAGAATGAAATGAACCATAAACAACTAAATTGCACGATCCATTGATCAACATTCAAAACACACCCTTGATCCAGCGCGAGAACGAGTCTCAGTGTCTCACGAGTCGTGTGCAAGATGGGGCTTCCATGGGAGAGGAGGCTGCATACTGTCGGAAAACGGCCGAGTCCTGGAGTTATATCGGGATTGGATTGAAGAGCGGATACGTAGGCGCAAGGCGCACCGTGTCACTGAATCTCAGTCCATCTCTGCATCTCAGCCCGCTTCCTTCGTTTCGTATCAACAAATCCCTCCCGCCGTCCTCCGGAGCCGACTCCTTGCGCCGTCTGAATCGACCTCGAATCCAATCGGGGGAGACGGTTTTGGTGTGGGGTTTCCGGACCGGTCACCGTGCGGATTTTCGAAATAAAGGGGGCCAGCCCCAGCCGTAAAACAGCATCATCTAGTCTAGATTTTGCCTGCCGCCGCCCGCCGTTCGAGCTACAGTATGTCAGAGGAACCGCCGCCGCCGACGGAAAGATAATGTCAGAGGGCTTATTTGCACGATCTGCTGGTAAGACATACATATCCTTCTTGTAGCTCTGGATTCTGTGGTCCGATTAAGCATGCGTTCATTTTATTTCGTCGGCACAATAGATTCCCACAAATTGCCTTGCAACGGATTTAAAACAGATCAATATGTCCTCACAAACTTGACAAACAATATGACGTAATTTTGAACCAAGTTTCAACTTGGTTTTTGTTTAACTAAATCAATGTCCTCACAAGCTTGAACAACAATATGAGGCAATTTTGACCAAGTTTTACATTGGTTTTTTGTTTTATACCATTAATTAGGTTTCAGTTCAAATTTAGTTTATTTTTTTGGAACAAAGTTCAAATTTAGTTTATTGTTCCACTATGCAGCAATCCTTTCAACAAGTAATTGAACTGAAACCTAACACCACTGATTCATTGCTACTTCTTGCTGCATCCGAACTGCTAGAATAACTTACTTAAAAAGCAAGCAATTTTCCCTTAAAATCCTACAACATCAATGCATGTGTCTGTGTGATGTTCCAAGACTGAAACTTCATTGTCCGAAGCATGAGCAACACCTTTGCATAGTCTTTAGAGCAGACCGCCTGCTGCAGAAACTTCAGAGCAGATCTTCAAAACAGATGTGCTTCTCACAGTTGACCTGCACAGCCTCCAGACTGTTGTTCTGCATAGAAGTATGAAGAAGCATTTAAAATTCGAATCACATCAATGTGAACACAATTACTCGTCATCTACGTACAAATAGAGTCAGTAGAAAACACATGTTATGTACAGCATTCTACTAACGGGGGCCATGATAAGAAGTGTGGGTGGTCTGGGTGGTCTGGTACTGGCTCATCTACATTTGAAATATGGTCAGTGTCCTTCACAGAAAGCTCCTAAACATAGCCTGTCCAACTTATGCCGTATTATTCTGTGCTGACACCTTGATGACCTCAAGGGGGGAGATGCCATGGTGGGATTCGTCAGAGTCACATAATGACATTGTAATTCCTCCAGTTGGACATTCTCATGCCGCCTCCTGGACAGACTAAGGGGAACTCAAGATTGCCAATATAAAGACTCATCATGTCCAACAACACAATAATGACACAAAACTAACTTTGTTCTTGTTCTGAACGCTCATAGAGTAATCTAACTATGTTATTGCTCTTTGCTCCTGAGGTACCAAAGAATGCTTCCACGGTAGAATGCTGCCAATACCACGACAGCTTCCTGCAATAACACAACAGCCTGAAAAAACGGAAAGCAAAGACATTCAGTTATTTGCTCCTTGCAAGTTGGAGCTAACAAAAACTAGCTCATTCCCCACAAAACACACACACACACACACACACACACACACACACACATTTAAAGGAAATCAACATATATGATTTGAATTTGATTGTTTTTTATTTGTGACAATTATTATTACTACTAACACTAAAGACCATTGATTGATTGATTCTGAAACAGTCTGAGCTCGAGAAAAACATGTTTCCATCTTGTTGTCTATCTTGGAAGCTGCTGTTTGACCTCGTCAGCTCCTTGGCGCTGCGACTGATGATTCACTTCATCCTCACCACTTCACTACTCCACCACTCGGCCTGATTGACCTCGTGCGTTCCTCTTCGGCACCACCTTCCTCGGCACCTCTCCTCCTGTCTCCGTCAGTTGGCCGCCACAATGCGCCGCGGCGGCGTTCCACACTTGTGGGCCAAGTCCTCGTGGAGGTATTTGATGCATATTCTGACTTCCCCTTCACTGGCACCCTTACCATCTTCGATGGCCATGCTTCCAACTATATCTACAGACGTGAGGAATGGTCTTGGCATATGATAAAAGGTTTCAATTCGCGAAAGAAAGAATGGTTAACAAGACACGCCAACTCCTCCGAATTTAAGGTATATACCCGGTTGGAATATATATATATATATATATATATATATATATATATATATATATTCCTGCTATTCTGCACTCCCGTACAGAATAACTATTCTAAACAACTTTCTGAACTTCCTAATCAGTAAATCGTGAACCTCTCGGCGGAACACCTAGATCTATGTTTTTGCGGACAGTATTTCGACCGTCATTTTCAAACCGTTTATCGGAATGACCCATGCGATATGTCGTTGGATTCGTATTGTAAATGCGCAACTTTTACTCTTCTGGATGGTTTTCAAATTCTGTACGGTTTTTGAACAATTTGGAATATATTAAACACGGATTTTACGATTTTGTCCGTTTTTGTACAGTATTTGGGGCGCCATTTTCAAACCGCTCGTCGGATTGGTGCAAAAAATATGCCGTTGGATAGGTATGGAAATTGCGCAACTTTTACTCTTCTGTCAGTTTCCGAAATTATGTACGGTTTAAAAAAAAATTCAAATATACTATATAATCTTTTCGCGGATTTGTCCGTTTCCGTACTGTATTTTGGACGCCATTTTCAAACCGTATGTCGGATTGACGCAAGTGATACACCGTTGGAAAGCTATGGAAAATGCGCAACTTCTCTATTTCTAGCTAATATTCGAAATTCGTTACGGTTTAAGAGCAGTTTTAAAAATAAACCATTCTGTTTTAAGTCCAGCGGACAGTTTTTTAGCAATTACTTTCAAACCGCTTATCGAAACGTAACAAATGATATGGCGTTGGAAAGATATTAACTAGACGCAATTTTTGTGTGAAGAAAGGTTTTCCCAATTCCTTACAGTTTTTGATTAATTTTGAAAATACGAAAAAAGAAAAAACGAGATGACATGTGAAACGATTCAAAATTAACAAATTTTGTGGTCATCGGGTGATGTGGCGGTATGGGAGAGTTAAATTAGACTCATATCATAGCAATTATATGCGGGAGCGGTCGATTTTAACCAACCGGAGCTCGTATGAACGATTATATGCGTAAAATTTCCGCCCCGAAAAAGTTTAGTGAACTTCCAACCTATAAAGTGGTGAACCTCTATTTCTGTGTTAGTGAACTTCGTCATTATATATACTGAACTTCAAAATTTCCAGAGAGTAAAACTTCCAGATTTTTTTACTCGTGAATAATTTAGACTTTTTGTCATTTAAAAAAGTGAACCTCCGACACAAATGATTTGAACTCCTAGACGTGATACTTCAAACCGTTGGCGGACTGTTTTTCGGTCATAATTTTCAAACCGTTAATCCAAATGGTGCGCGCGATATGCCGTTGGATTCGTATTGTAAATGCGCAACTTTTACTCTTCTGTAGGTTTTCAAATTCTGTACGGTTTTAGAACAATTTCGAATATACTAAACACGGATTTCATGATTTTGTCCGTGTTCGTATAGTATTTGAGGCGCCATTTTTAAACCGCTCGTCGGATTGATACAAATAATATGCCGTTGGATAAGTACAGAAAATGCGCAACTTTTACTCTTCTGTCAGGTTTCGAAATTACGCACGGTTTTTAAAACAATTTAAAAAATACTAAATACTGTTTCCGCGGATTTGTCCATTTCCGTACGGTATTTCGGACGCCATTTTCAAACCGTATGTCGGATTGATGCAAGCGATACACCGTTGGAAAGTTATGGAAAATACGCAACTTCTCTATCTCTAGCTAATTTTCGAAATTCATTACGGTTTAAGAGCAGTTTTAAAAATAAACCATTCTGTTTTAAGTCCAGCGGACAGTTTTTTAGCAATTATTTTCAAACCGCTTATCGAAACGTAACAAATGATATGGCGTTGGAAAGATATTAACTAGACGCAATTTTTGTGTGAAGAAAGGTTTTCCCAATTCCTTACAGTTTTTGATTAATTTTGAAAATACGAAAAACGGAAAAACGAGATGACATGTGAAACGATTCAAAATTAACAAATTTTTGTGGTCATCGGGTGATGTGGCGGTATGGGAGAGTTAAATTAGACTCATATCATAGCAATTATATGCGGGAGCGGTCGATTTTAACAAACCGGAGCTCGTATGAATGATTATATGCGTAAAATTTCCGCCCAAAAAAACAGAGTTTAGTGAACTTCCAACCTATAAAGTGGTGAACCTCTATTTCTGTGTTAGTGAACTTCGTCATTATATATACTGAACTTCAAAATTTTCTGAGAGTAAAACTTTCAGATTTTTTTACTCGTGAATAATTTAGACTTGTTGTCATTTAAAAAAGTGAACCTCCGACACAAATGATTTGAACTCCCAGACGTGAACTTCAAACCGTTGGCAGACGGTTTTTCGGTCATAATTTTCAAACCGTTAATCCAAATGGTGCGCGCGATGTGCCGTTGGATTCGTATTGTAAATGCGCAACTTTTACTCTTCTGGATGGTTTTCAAATTCTGTACGGTTGTAGAACAATTTCGAATATACTAAACACGGATTTCATGATTTTGTCCGTGTTCGTACAGTATTTGAGGCGCCATTTTTAAACCGCTCGTCGGATTGATACAAATAATATGCCGTTGGATAAGTACAGAAAATGCGCAACTTTTACTCTTCTGTCAGGTTTCGAAATTACGCACGGTTTTAAAACAATTTAAAAAATACTAAATACTGTTTTCGCGGATTTGTCCGTTTCCGTACGGTATTTTGGACGCCATTTTCAAACCGTATGTCGGATTGATGCAAGTGATACACCGTTGGAAAGCTATGGAAAATACGCAACTTCTCTATCTCTAGCTAATTTTCGAAATTCATTACGGTTTAAGAGCAGTTTTAAAAATAAGTAATTCTGTTTAAATTCTAGCGAACAGTGTTTTGGCAATTATTTTCAAACCGCTTATCGAAACCCAACAAATGATATGGCGTTGGAAAGATATTCACTAGGGACAACTTTTTCGTAAAGAATTTTTTTCGAAATTCGGTACGGTTTTTCCAACACGGGATAAGAAGGTGATTAAGATGGGATAGTTGTGCTGAATAGCTATTCTAAAAACACTTAAGGGGTTGTGCAGAATAGTCCTACCCTATATATAGGGAGAGGATTTGGTATGTGTGTTAACTGGGGTGCATGTTATCGGTACCGTTCGTTTGCCTCGAGATTTGTACCAAATTTCTCATGTGGTTCCATTTTGGAGCGCTTGTTCAGACCAAATTTACCAAACAGGAATGGGAACACGGAACCTTTTGAACCTAGGCCATATAATACGGAAAGTGGTCCATGCACCAGAACCTAGGGTGTGCCTTTTAACCAAGGTGTGGTGTTGCTCCCCCGTGTGTTGGTGCTACGTGACAGAGCATCGAAAAGGAATTTTGAAACGTGCTGTGGTGGTGCATCAACCAGTCACCGATGGATGTCTCGTTGGTTTTGACAAGCGATTTTGGATCTGTTTATTTTATATTGCTGCTTGCATTGACTGCTTGTGATTGGCTGCTTGCATTTAAACAAATAAATGGCAGTTGAATCCGTGATTTCTGGGTTGGCACATCGTCGCTCCACCTACACGGAACCAAAATTGATCTGACAGTGGCCTTAAAATTGTATGTGCAGGCTTGTCCGTCTACTCGACAGTGCTATTTCCGGTTCTGCTTATCTTTTAAGTTGGGATTTTGGATCCCGTTTGTTCCATCTACATATTTTGGATCCCGTTTGTTCCATCTACATATTCTTAAAAAGTGATTTGGGTATGTTTCTGTGAGTCATAATAACATAATAAAAAGGTGCCATCTACATATTTATACGGAGCATGCTAGAGAGCCATAGAGTGCCTCACGATCAATTAAACAGAGCCAAAATTAAGTAAATTAAAGCTCTGATAAACAGAACAGTGGGAGAGAGAAAATAACATGATGAACATATCACAACTCAAAGAGAGAAAATAACTCAGAGATAGAAGGGAGAATAGTGGCCTCATTCGGTGCTAAAACAAGATCACCCGACATCGCAATGGATTCAGGCTTCAGCAAAAAAAAAACACAAACAGGAACTAGAACAAACGAAAATGGTGCCTGTTTAAAATCATTATGTGCCTATATAGATGGCAAACAGTGCTCTCCAATCAAACAAAAGGTGCTTGTACAAATCATATTGAAAATACTCATCCTTGACTAAAAATTGCAAGACAAGGAAAAATGCGTTATTCCTTTTCTCATACTGTACATCAAAGAAATAGATCCATCCTCGTACAGAACATCAAAGAAGCCAATCTCTTATCTCTTCTCACAAACGAATTGGGAAAGAGGAACAAATCTTAAAAAATGATGTAGAAAATGAAGCCAATCTCTTCCGATCCCCAACATGGCCGAGGCTACATGCCGTGGGGAAGCGCCACCGCATCCGGCCTCCAAACGCCGCACTAGGGGCAGGCCGCCGCTCGTGGTAGGCTGCCGCCGGTGTGCTTTGCTCCCCTCCGGCTGGATCGGAAGTGAGATATGAGGAGCCAGAGTTGTTAGAAAGAGATGGATGGGAGAATGAGAGAGAAGGTGCGGCTGGTGCGTTGAGAGGAGAGAGAGAAATTAGGCCTAGTGGGCTGTCATACAACCCTTTTCTCCCCTAGGTCAGCAGGCTAGGGTCTGCCATGCAATCGGAAAACCGGGACCAGTTTGACAAAAGAGGTAATATCAAATACCGCTGAAAACTACTTAAAACAAAAAATGGAAAGTTTTGTCACCACCGTAGCTCGGATCACGAGGGCTTTTGTGTGGGCACGATAGGTCTCTCCCCAATGTGTGTTCATACGAAAACTTTTAGCTATATATATATATATATATATATATATATATATATTTCAGCTATTCTGCACTTCTGTACAGAATAACTATTATGAACAACTTTCTGAACTTCCTAAACAGTTAACCGTGAACCTCTCGGCGGAACACCTAGATCTATGTTTTTGCGGAAAGTATTTCGACCGTCATTTTCAAACCGTTTATCGGAATGACGCATGCGATATGCCGTTGGATTCGTATTGTAAATGCGCAACTTTTATTCTTCTGGATGGTTTTCAAATTCTGTACGGTTTTAGAACAATTTCGAATATACTAAACACGGATTTCACGATTTTGTCCGTTTCCGTACAGTATTTGGGGCGCCATTTTCAAACCGCTCATCGGATTGATGCAAAAAATATGCCGTTGGATAGGTATGGAAATTGCGCAACTTTTACTCTTCTGTCAGGTTTCGAAATTACGCACGGTTTTAAAACAATTTCAAATATACTATACAATCTTTTCGCGGATTTGTCCGTTTCCGTATTGTATTTTGGACGCCATTTTCAAACCGTATGTCGGATTGATGTAAGTGATACACCGTTGGAAAGCTATGGAAAATGCGCAACTTCGATATATGTAGCTAATTTTCGAAATTCGTTACGGTTTAAGAGCAGTTTTGAAAATACTAATTCGGTTTTTTTAATTTCTAGATCTAGCGGACTGTTTTTTTGCAATTACTTTTAAACTGCTAATCCAAAGTTAACAAATAATATTTCATTGGAAAGATATTGACTAGGCGCAACTTTTTCGTGAAGAAATATTTTTGAAATTCAATACAGTTTTTGATTAATTTTAAAAATACGGAAAACAGAGAAGAAAGATAATATCGGTGGTACATCTTATTCTGAACTTCTCATGATATATATGTGAACTTCCCTTCATTAAACTAATTCTGATCTTTTTCTCACAAAGTTGCTGAACTCCCCCGATACTTAAATGAACTTTCTATTTTTTTTTAAATGAATCTCTTTGCTGGAGCATCTTTTTATGAACTTCTCATTAACCACCGGTGAACTTCCTATTCGCGAATCACTTCTGAAGTTACGTACGGTGTGGATGAACTTTTTCCGAACGCATAACTGAACTTCCTTTTTTTTCGTAACTGAATTTCTCGGCATACCATAATTTTTTCTGAACTTTCTTATAAACACCGGTGAACTTCCTTTTCGCAAACCACTTCTGACGTCAGAGAATTGATGAACTTTTTTCGAATACATAACTGAATTTCCTTTTTTACAGAATTTCTCGACCTACCATATTTTTTTCTGAACCTCTCGCGATACATAAGTGAACTTCCTATATTTTCGGAAGTGAACTTTATCTGACGAACTATTTTTTTAAACTTCTTACGATGCATAAGTGAACTTCCTTTTTTTTACGGTGATGATTTACATATCTAAAACTATAAACTTCGAGCACAATCTAATTGAACTTCTATGACAAAAAGTGTGAACTTCCAATCTGCTACATGTTCGATCAGTTTTTGCTATAATAGATAAATCATGGTAGATCGAACAACTAGATAACCTTCCTGATACACGAGTAGATCAACAACAAATGATGTGGTCCACTCGGTGAACAAAATTATTTCATACTACTGAACATTTTTCACCTGAAGCTGTGAACATTCACAAAGACCTGAACTTCACAACCACATAAAATTCAGTCACGGATGCACAGACAGAATGACGCGCGCACATCGCGACATGCGTAGAAACTGAGCACCGCGCTGGAGGGAGGCGGTGGCGACCTGGCACCGCACTGGAGGCCTGAACGGAGGCCTAGTGGAGCAGGGCTGCAGGGGGCGGCGCTCGCCAGCACGGCAAGGAGGTGGTTGCCAGGATCTACGAGATGCAGAGGAGGCCCATTGGCAGCTCGCCCACCGGCACCTACGAGATAACAAGCTTGGTGTCATCTTCAGTTTTTACCCGTGTAGCACCAAGCACATCAAATCCACACACAAAATCAATCTAAAGAGCAAGGGATCTGCTCCATGACGACGCATAAGCAGAGCATTCCGAGTTTCAGACGAAATGACCAAATGATAACCCAAAAACACGGGAAATGCCTAAAATGCATCAGAGCAGGTAGCGAGGCGAAGCAGAACATGTAAAAGCGCCATTTTCTTCCCAAAAATCTAATCAAATCAGCACACGTACAGAAACCTCAACAATACATACAGTTCTCCCCTCCAAATTGCTACAAGAAAACCAAAATAGCAGAAGATTGCTGCGGCTCCGGAAAGTGCCCAAAATCCACCACCCAAATATCCACAGAAACTAGCCAGGCATGCGAATCTTACCGGAAACGAGAGAGGCAAGCCAATCAGCGACCTCCCGCATGGACTGACACTTGCTAGAACTAGCGCGCCGACAACATAATGCTCCCGCCGGCCGGCCACAACTCAGCGCGGCCACCCAACCCAGTTGACGAGATCGAACTAGTCGATCTGCACGTGGTGACCAAGCTGTCGGGATCGAACGCGCCGCCGCGATGAAGCTGGATAAGGAGGCGGTGGTCTGAGGCCGGGCGCGGGCGGGTGCAGAGCGCTGCCCCGACAACGCCCCACTCACTGCTCCCGTCGCCCCCGCCAATGGACTCCCAGGACAAGAAGCACGGAAACCCGGCGCCGCCCTGGCCTTGCTCCCCCACGACCCCGTGCCGAAGCCGCCTCCATTTTGATTTCTGACGCGCGGCCTCTTCACCCCTCGCCGACGATCCGGTCGGTGCCCTCTCCTCATCACGGGAGGTGCACGGCGGATCTGGCTCTAAGCCGCCGGAGCGGAGGCGAGGCCGGCGATGACAAGGCGTGAGTACGGCGTACGGGTCGCCAACAGATCGTGACGGTGCGGGTGGAGCCGCGTCCTCCACCAGATCCAGCGACGGGGGTGGAGACAGGCCATCGCCACCAGTCAGGGGAGCGGAGCGAAGGCGGCGCGCGGTGCCGGGCCTGGTGGGGAGGCGCGGCGACGCGCGATGGGAGGCGGGACGGCTCGCCGGTGGGAGGCAGAGGAGGTGGAGCGGAGGAAGGGGTTGGGTACGGGAGTGGCGACGGGGTGGGTTGTTGACTTCTTTTTTTTTTTTTGTTCGGGCAGGTGGGGCTGGTTCGGGTTTAGAAGGTCTGTAGTTTGGGAAAGTTGTGCTGAATAGCTATTCAGCAAACACTTAAGGGGTTGTGCAGAATAGTCCTACCCTATATATCTTTATCTTTACCTAATAATAAAGGAAGAGTTGCTTCTCCCAAATTTTTCGTTCAACTTTTTTATTACCCTTATTTTAAAACATAATTACGGACACTGCCACCTGCTTAAAAAATCTCGTGGATTTCTTTTACGCGCGGCTGAGTGCTCGCGTCTCCCTGGACTCAACAAATCCCCAATGTGTGCCGTCTCTGGCCTCTCTCTCTCCTCCACCTCCGGTGCCGCCCCCGCCCCGCCCCGCTCTCTTCCTCCCCATCGCGCTGCCCCTCGCCTCCGCGAGAGTTCGCTTCGCGTACGCGCGGAGCCTCGCAGCAGCCGCCACCCGCCGGCTCGCAGAGCCGTGCAGCCCGTCGCCAGGGCTGACTTGCCCTTCCTCGCCGGCCATGGACGGGATCTCGCAGCCTCACCCGGTTCGTTATGGGCTGGTCCTCTACGACTCCATCGGCGCTACTGCTGCTCACTAGATCCCCGGACGTCTCCTGGTCTCACGCCGCGCGGGAGCCGGGCAGGACTTCTCCATCTCCGTCGGTGCCACCGCAGCTCCCCAGCACCCTGGACGCCTCCTGGTATCACGCCGCCTGCCGGCCAGCAAGGGGACCGGGCTGTGTCCACCGCACGACCGCATGGTAGTCCGCAGCCACCTCCCGGCCACATCGGCATGATCCCTTCCGCGTCGCACCGACGTCCTGCTGGAGATCGACTCCCCGCTTCTAGAGCCTCCTGCGCATGAAGGCCAGCAGTCCACACGAATCAAACGACGGCCAACCCACCTACGACGGCGTCATCGCTGGGGCATGGAGCTCGTGTCGCAGAGGAGATTTTTGCAGAGCACCCACATCTAGCCTGTCCACTCCCCCGTTGTCCTCCCCATATTTGCGATTCCCTTGTCAGAGCATGCGTTCACGAGCTCTCCAAGCGTATGAGGAGCTCCTCAGGAGTACGAGTACCACCTGCTTTCTCTCGTCAGACCATGCGCAAGCGGAGCAGATATGACGACGAGTGGGGAAGCAACAACAACCTGCAGCCATCAGCACTATCCATCCTCACTGATGTTCGCTTCTTCTCCTCAGATATTTGGGGAAGCAAGACGAATTTCCCCCACTTTTATCCTTGAAGTGCATTTGATTATAAATTACAAATACGGTGAGCTTTTAGTACTGATTTGGGAAGAATCTTGTAATAATTTGATGACCTCCTTTTGTTTGAGATATTCTCAATTACCACTGACATCAGTGAGATATTAGGACAATGCAATATGATATTGATGCTAATCAGTTGTGGAGGTGCAAGCTATAGATCTTGGTATTTGATCACTGTACAATTTTTTGCCAAACTGCTTGGGCCATGGCATGGTACTCCTACTTTGATGTTTGGGCTAAACAAGTGTAGCAAATGCAACGATGTATGCTGATTTTCAGGTACCAGGTTAAAGTTCTGATTTGGTCATAGATTTTCTTGCATTATGCTTACGAGGATATTAAAAATATTAAAAGAATAGCTCAAATAAGAAGATAATAAACATTAATAAAATAAGATGAAAGGTCGGGCTAGGTTATGAGGGTCGATCGACTTTGGAGCAAAATTTGGTTTGTGCCGACATTTTTCGTTCAAAAATTGGTTTTTTTTTTCTCCCGTTGCAACGCACGGGCACGTTTGCTATATATATATATATATATATATATATATATATATAGCAAGACTATTCTCGAACCCCCCTTAAGAGGTTCTAGAATAGCTATTCTAGAACCACCCCATCCTACTCACCTTCTTATCCCGATCAAACCGGACCGATACCGGACTGACACCCTGGTCCCGGTCAACCAAAAAAAAACCACCGCACCGAACCCCTATTCCCACCCGTCGTCATCCTCCCGACCCCGATCCCGAATCCCACCCCGATGCAATCCCGCGCAGGCCCCTACGCCGCCTCCCGCGCCGCCGTCGCCCTGGCCGGGGCCCGCGCCGTCGTCGCCCTGGACGAGATTCACTCCGCCGCCTCAAGGAGTTCGTCGGTCCATCAATGGCGCCGTCGAGGGATCCCGCCAGGGATGGTCTCGGACCTCCGCCGTTCGCCGCCCAGGAGGGGCCCTGCACATCGACGGGAGTTCCCTGCGCGTCGCCAGGGAGGGTCCCCGACCTCCGCCGTGGTCCGCCCAGGAGGGCCCCTGCTCGTCGACGGGAGGTCCCCACACGCCGCCCACCCCGAACCCCCTGCTTGCCGCCGGTCTCCCTCTACAACGCGCTGCCACCGGCCTCCCTCTTCAGCGCGCTGCCGCCGGTAACCCCCTCTCCGGCGCGGCACCTTCGGCCCCAGGCCCCGACGCGACGCAGCACCTGCGGCCCCAACGCTTACCTCGAGCCTTCCCTCCACAGCGAGCGCCGCTGGCCACCCTGCCATTCTCCACTTCGTGAGCTCCTAGGCTCGCTCCTCACGCCGCTGCTCGCTCCTCGTATTTGCACTTCTTGCGGAATTGCGGATCAGTTGTTGCAGCAGTCGAAGTTCTTTTTTTTCGCTCATGAAGTTCAGTATTGCCGTCGAAGGGGTTGGCTTCAGTAGCTGCAGGAGATTGTGAACAAAAGCATCGGCAGAAACATGTATGTCTTGCTGTGGCCGGGACGATGTTCACTTTATCCACAAAATAAGTTCACACTCACTTTGCGAGGAGTTCAGCACGTTGGTTTTAGTCACAACACACAACAAAATTGTAATACACACGTCGGTTCCCTTTTATTTTTGGGGAAGTTCACCAATTTGTTTGCTCTCTTTTGTTGCACAAATAAGAATAAAAAATTGAGAAATAAATATTGTCACAAAGTTTGCTTTTATTTATTTGAAAGTTCACTTGTGGAATTAAAAACTATATGAAGTTCACTTACATAATCACGAGAAGTTCGGGAAAAAAGATGGTCCGCTAAAAATAACCGCTAAAAAACATGATGTTCGTTCGCAAAAAAAAATGAAGTTCACTTGCGTGTCGTGTGAAGGATATGAAGTACACTTTGCAAAACATTACGAAAAATCAAATAACTGTGTCATAATACGCTCGTCTGATGCTCCGTTAGGAAGTTCACTTACGTCTCACATAAAAGTTCACTTTCGTGACGAGGGAAGTTCAAAAATGGTCCGAGTACGAAAATCAAAACAGGTAAAAAAATCAAAACACGTCGAAAACATGACGTACCACGTTCATCCGGTGCTCCGTGAAGAAGTTCACATACGTGTCGGGAAGAAGTTCACATATTTGTCGGGATGAAGTTCACACATGCGAAGTTGGAAGTTCAGAAAAAAAACGAGAATTCTAAAACAACAGAATTTTGTATATTTAAAACTGCTTTTAAACCGTAAGGAATTTCGAAAAACTGCGTGAGATAAAAAAGTTGCGGATTTTTCATAGCTTTCCAACGCCGTATCACTTGAATCAATCCGACAAATGGTTTGAAAATGGCGATCAAAATACCGTATGGTCGCGAAATAGTGATAGTGTATTTTTAAAACTGCTCTTAAACCGTAAGGAATTTCGAAAAAATGCGTGAGATAACAAAGTTGCGGCTTTTTCATAGCTTTCCAACGGCGTATCATATGCATCAATCCGATAAACGGTTTGAAAATGGCGACCAAAATACGGTACGGACGCGAAAATAGTGATAGTATATTTGAAATTCTTTAAAAACCGTAACTAATTTCGAAAACCTGTGAAAATGAAAAAGTTTCGTAATTTCCATAGCTATCCAACGGTATATCACATGTCTCATTCCGATAAGCGGTTGAATGAAGTTCACTTACTCTGCCACGGAAGTTCACAATTGGTTCTAGAATAGCTATTCTAGAACTAGTTCGAGAATAGCTGACATATATATATATATATATATATATATATATATATATATATATATATATATATATATATATATATATATATATATATATATATATAGAAGCTCTATTAGATACTCTGGGTGCATAATAAGCAATTCTGCACCCGGTCGATCCACCGAGCCGGACCAGCACCGGGTTCGATCGAACATGTGGCTCGCGGTACGGTGCATGCCGTAATTTTCTTTTGTTTTTTATTACTATTACGCAGACGGTTATTATTATAGTGTGAATTAGGGTCGTGGCGTTTTGGAGCCACCTCACTGCCCAGCCGGACCTGAATTTTTTTCCCCATTACTAGCACGTCCGGCGGCGAGCGGTTTCGAGATTGGAACTGAAACGCGCTGGCGGCGGCGAGCGGGTGCGCGTCCGGCGGCCGGCGGCGGGGAGCGGGTGAGCGGCCGGCGGCGGCGAGCTGGTGAGCGATGGGTGGACTCCGGGCCAGACAAGCTGCTGGTGGGCTCTGCAGTCGGCCGGCCGAATCGGCGGCATCGTGGTCGACCGGCCAAATCGGCGGCGTGCTTGTGCAGGTCGGTGGCCGTGCTGTCCGCCGTGCAGCGCCAGCTCGGTGAGCGGTGTCTCCGAAACTGATCAGATCCGTGTTGCGCCGTCTTTGCGACCTCTTCTCCGGCAGACTTGTCCGGCAGACCCCATCCGCTGTATGTGCAGGTGAGGAACGCGTCCACAAATACATCGATCTGCACTGAGTTTTTTTTTGGTTTCGCGTAAAGGCTGCAGCATGTGTTCGCTCTTAGTACCAGGAGCCACACTAGATGAAACTTTGTATGCTCTAGGTTTTCCATGGCTGGTCTATCTAGACTCGTGGAGATTTTCTTTGCTTCTGATAGTGTATTTTTTCCATGTTGATTCCATTTGGTAGCAGCACCATCATTCTCATAATTTATCTGTTAAGTTGCTCTTTTGACACTAGTATCATAGCATAGCATGGTAGACAGTAGTACTGTATTATGTGAAAGTACCAAATCTGAGTCATTGTATTCTGTCTTCCAGGCTTATTGATATAGATACTAGGCTTAGTTATATGGAACATGCTATGGCAACCAGCAACCCTCCTCTGTTGTTGAATTGTAAGTTCAATCATCAAGATGTGAGTTGTTCGTTATGTCCAATATTTGTCTCAGGTATTCATGGTACGGTTGTCAAAAGAAAAGCTACACAATAGTCATAGGGGCCAGTAGTAGAGATGATGGCCTTGTAGTAAGTATCTTTGTTCAGTTGAGCATGATGTTCTCACGGCTCAGCCTCGCACCAAATTTATTAGATTATAGCAAAATAATTGAATTAAGTAGTAACATTTTCCAGTTACCAGGACCCCATGGTGAATTTTTGTTGGCATTACTGATACCAAGGTGCAGCGACGACAACATTTATTTATTTGGTTCTTGTGTCTCGATAGACGATTAGTTTTTCATGTCTTTTATCATACTGTAGTAGAAGTAGCACTCTCCGGAATGAAAATATGAGTTCTACAAAATGTCTTTTCGTTTTGTTTTCCATGGTCAGTCATTTATTTGATGGATTTCACAACCTGTTGAACATGAGGGTGTTCTAAAGATTGGGTTTAACCAAAAGGTAGTGATATACTAGCAGGATTGCATGCTTCCTTCCCGTTTTTATCCATTCTCCTTTTGTTGTCAAACTCTTTTTTAGATGCTTCTTACAGAGTATTTTCTACCGTTTCAGGTACCAAAAGAAAATTACTTACCATTTAGAGGAGAAATGCATAGCCTGTTCTCCACTATGCCCGACAACTATTTACATTGGCAATTATGACAATTGGGAGGAAGCCAGGATGTCTTCTGCACTCTTATCGTGCATGAGGCACAAACCTATTTAGCTTATTTAACTAAATTTGTACAGAATATTGTAAAAACTGTATGAACTTCTTTCAGTACACATCTCAGTGTATATGTCAAATGTTGTAAATCTGATTGTAAATGTCTGTAGTTTGTAACTTTGGATATTCTTATGGGACTATTGGACCAGGAACCATGCCTGTAATTCTTACCTTATGGTAAAAACTCTTTGTTTGCAGTTCTTACGGTGCATTATTGAAAATGCCACTAGTTATTACATTGTGTGATTTTACACAACAGGTTTTACCGGAGTTCTTCTGTTGTTGCATCAGTCGATGCGAATAGTTTACATTGGCGTGAAACAATTTTGTAACCATACAGTGCAGAGTGGCTTGCTGAACTATGGGTTGACAACTGAGTCAACTTGGATTTTTACGTTGCCCTAAATTTGCTTATTGACCCAAGTGTTGGCAACAAGAAATTTCAAACGTAAGTTTTTAGTAATTTACGTTTCTATAATTGCATTATTACGTTAATAATCTTGAGTTTTCTTACGTCACGTGCAGTGAAACCTTACGTAGCATTAGATGTTTCCTACGTTGTGGGCTTCAAACCTGCACGATTTTACGTCGTTTGCGGATGCCAAACGTTTTATTACCCCGCACGGGAGGGCGGGCTCACGGCTGATTCGCGAGAGTCGTCTGGCGCGATTGGAGCCGCTGTTAGACCCGGGTGCAGAATTCCCTGGGAGTCAAATAGCGCGACCCTATATATATATATATATATATATATATATATATATATATATATATATATATATATATATATATATAGGGAACTAGTTCTAGAATAGCTATTCTGAAACCACTTCTGAACTTCGCTCGCAAAGTTAATGGACTTCATTCAATGATAATGTGAACTTCCTGACGGAACACATTGATTCTCCACCTTCGTCGGAAAAATTTCTAGTGCGATTTTTGATCCGCTTATCGGAATAATGCATATGATATACCGTTGGATAGCTATCGAAATTACGAAACTTTTTCATGTTCACGGATTTTCGAAATTAGTTACGGTTTTTTAAAGAATTTCATGTATACGAACACTTTTTTCGCGACCATACAGTATTTTGGTCGCCATTTGCAAACCGTTAATCGGATTGATGCAAATGATACGCCGTTGGAAAGCTATGAAAAATCCGCAACTTTGTTATCTCACGCACTTTTTCGAAATTCCTTACGGTTTAAGAGCAGTTTTAAATATACATAATTCTGTTATTTTTAGAATTCTCGTTTTTTCTGAACTTCCCACTTCACAACACTGAAATTCTTCCGAACACATAAGTGAACTTCTTCACGGAGCACCATCTCTGTCATGTTTTTGACTTCTTTGATTTTTTTTTGACCTGTTTGATTTTCGAACTCGAACCATTTCTGAACTTCGCTCATCACGGAAGTGAATTTCTTCCGAAGACGTAAGTGAACTTTCTCACGGAAACAGTAGTATGACATGATTTTGACTTTGTTTATTCAGAAAAGTGAACTCCACGCGCAATTGCTATTCGAAGTGTACTTCAGAATTTTATAAATTGAACTTCAAAAATTTACAAAATGAACTTCAAGAATTGGTGAACTTCGAGACAAAACATTGTGAACTTTTTTTCCACGAACTATATCTTCACAACCGCAACCATGTTTCATTTTTTTGAATTAGAACCAGTTCACCAACCAACAACATGTAGTTCACAGTTGTAAAATAAGCAGTCCAGTTCTGAACTTTTGGGGCTGTTTCTGTACTGAAAGCAGCACATGGTCCCCTCGCGTGAACATGGAGCGCTCCTGCTGCGTCTTCAACTGGAGAAGAGGAGCTGCGACAGTGGCCTCCGACCGGAAAAGAGTGAGGCGGGAGCAGGCCAAGCATGAGGAGGACAGAGTCAGCCCGGAGCAGGAGGCGACGTGCTCGGCCCGTGGAGCACATGGCCGGGGTCGAGGAAGAGATGTCCGGTGGGTCGGTGGCATCGGTGGAGGTGGCTGGACGGGGGGCGAGGCGTGCCGGTGAGGGGAGGCTGGCTAGCGGCGGGCAGGGCCAGCGAGGGGAGGCTGGCCGGTGGAGGGAGGTTGGTTCCCGCGGCGGCAAGCAGGGGGCTCGGGTCGTGCGGCGCGCGGGTACCTCCCGTCGACGAGCAGGGCCCTCCCGGGCGGACCACGGCTGAGGTCGGGGACCCTCCCTGGCGGCACGCGGTGGACTCCTCCCGAGCGGAGGACGGCAGAGGTCGGGGACCATCCCTGGCGGGATCCCTCGATGACGCCATTGACGGCCCGGTGAACTCCTCGAGGCGGTGGAGTGGATCTCGTCCAGGACGACGACGGCGCGGACCTCGACCAGGGCAACGGCGGGTGCATGAGGCGCGGCGGCGCGTGCGAGAGGCGGCGCGGAGGCGCGTGTGGCTGGAAGCGGGGTGTGCGCGAGGGAGGCGGCGCGGAGGCGTGCGCAAGATTGGATCGGGATGGGATTCCAGTTGGGTCGGGAGGATGACGATGGGGTGGGAATCGGGTTCGGTACGGTGTTTTTTTTTTTGTTGGCCGGGACAGGGTGTCAGTCCGGTATCGGTCGGGTTTGATCGGGATAAGAAAGTGATTATGATGGGGGTGGTTCTAGAATAGCTATTCTAGAACCTCTTAAGGAGGGTTGC
>QRDG01001881.1:0-105404 GCA_012064385.1 Puccinellia tenuiflora | reverse complement strand
GAGTTCAGCAGTAGCATCTGTACTTCAGTACAGGAACTGGGAGTGGCAGGTGACCAGGACCGCGACGGAGGTCCGAACCGCAGCATGAGGAGACGACACGAGCCGGGAGCAGGAGCCGAGGAACTCGGCCCGGGGTGCCCATGGCGCTGCCGTTGCCCGCTGGTGGAGTGACGGTCGGGGACGAGGTCGTCGTTCGGAGATCGGCACGCCGGCGAGCTGGGCGCGCGGAAGTCCAGAGCTGCGCCAATTGGAGCCCGGCGGAGGTCCCCAAGCCGGCGTGCGGTAGAGGTCGGGGCCCTCCCGGGCGGCGGGAGGCGGAGGTCGGGGATCCTCCCAAAAGCGGCGCAGCGGAGGTCCGGGGCCTCCCGAAAGCTGCGCGGCGGCAGAGGTCGGGGTCCTCTAGAGCGGCGCGGGGGGAGGTCGGGGCCCCTCCCGGAGGCGGCGGCGGCCGCCGCGGGGGTCGGGGCGGGAGACGGCGGCTAGAGTCGAGGAGGTGCGGGAGGCGAGCGGCAGTCTTCGCCGGCGGCGCAGGACGCTGGGAGGTGCGCGGGGCGGCTGCTGCCGGTGGGCAAGACGGGTAGGTCGTTGGGAGAATTGGGGGAGAGAGAGCCGGAGTGGGTGGGGTCGTTGGGGAATATTCTCTAGTTGGTTCGGTTTTCAGATAAGAAGGTGATTAGGATGCGGTGGTTCTAGAATAGTCCTGCTCTATATATATAATATATATATTTCCGTTCCTGATATGTATTGGTTGTCATTGACTTTATGACTTGTTCACGTCATTGGCATTGGAACTTCTGTAATTTCTTTATGAACCTGGTTTATCGGTTTCACATGACACTTTTGGTTCCAAAACTTACCAAAGTCTCACATGATAAGATAGGTTAAAGCTGGTCAAACTGGATTATTATAGTTGACCACAATGTCATGCCAAATGCAACTGAATTACTAGTTTTCATGTTATTTCTCTGAACATACCAACTTTATTGCACAATATCAAGGATGGGGCATGCCAAGCTCCCGTAAGCTCGACACATTCGGTGTGTCAATACCCACAACGAAGGCTAGCGCAGTCGGAACAACGAAGGCATGCCATCTGAAGCCCGATCATGGAATTGATTACAGTTGTTGAACTAACTTCTCACTCGGCTCTGGATAAGAAACATCAGTGAATTTCTCGGTGTTGAATGCGATTATCATTACCAAAAACAGACTGCAAAAATCTTGTTTTGTTTCCGAACCACCTATGATTTCCCTTGCACGCTTATAATTTGGAATTTTTTTTTAAATAATACACGAAATTTATTCAATTCTGGAAATATTACGCAAATCTATTTTTTTCAAAAATAGTACCCAGTCGTCTTGGCTGAAGACGACAGGCCCTTGTCGTCATTGGTGAAGCCGAGTAGGGACCTGTCGTCCTTGGCGAAGACGACTAGTCCTTGTCGTCTTTGCGGAAGACGACTAGTGGCGTGCACTTGGAAAAACACGCCACTGGTAGTAGTTACTAGTGGCGTGCACTCACAAAACGCGCCACTGGTATTTCAAAACACGCCACTGGTATGCCACCAAGGACGACAGGTCCCTACTCGGCTTCACCAATCACGACAAGGGCCTGTCGTCTTCGGCCAAGACGACTGGGTACTATTTTTGAAAAAAAATAAATTTGCGTAATATTTCCAGAATTGAATAAATTTCGTGTATTATTTAAAAAAAAATCCTATAATTTGCACCAAGTCTTGGATCGTAACTCTTTCTTGCTTTCATCCCTTTATCATACAATCCTGTGACACCCTCTCTTCTCTAACTCTAACTGTACCCTTCACTCTTCGTCGTTGTTGCCACCACTGCAACCACGTATCACCTGACATCCTCCTTCGCCCTTCATCTTTGATACATCTTGAGCTGGTTGGAGCTGACGCACCCTCCTCTCCACATGATAAATGAGATTCCTCGGGTCGTCCAACGCCTTGAGGAAGATCCAAAGATGTCCGGCGGTGACGCATCAGGCCCGCAGGGCCCATACTACCCCCATGATGTTCTAGCCCATAACCTTGTATGCCTATGGGAATGCCTTTTCAATGACCTCTAAGGTAGGGCACTCCTATAGGACGCGTGAAGCGTCAACGAAGCACCTGACGCCCACGCCCTAGTTGTTGTTGTGCCGACCCAACATACATAAGTGTTTTTTCTTCTCCTATTTATTTTCTTTTTCTGCTTTCTTATTTTTTTAAATATCTCTTTTCCTCTTATAAATCTCAAACCTTAAATATATTTTCTCATGATTTTTTATATATTTAGGAAATATATTTATAGAGTTTTCCAAAAAAAAATATGCGAGGGAAAATAAATGTGCTATGCTAGAAAAAAGTTCACATGGTTTAAAATAAATTGTTGAATGTTTGAATTTTTTTCACAAGGTTCAAACTAATTGTTTATATGTTAAAAAATGTTCACGTAATTCTGAATAACTGGTCACATGTTTGAAAAAATGTTAACAAAACTCAAAATAATTGTTCACATATATGAAAATATTCACATAAAAAAATCATTAGTCAAAAAAATTATTCACCAATTACGCAAAAAATGAAGAATTCCAATGTTTTCGTTTCAAAGAAACAAGAAAATGTACAAACATGAAGAAATAGAAAAATTCAAAAAAAATCATAAGTGGCTTCTTTAGTACTGACTACCGTGCTAATTTACCTTAACTAAATAAGTGCTTGAGAGGGCTAAGTGCGCTTGCTAGATGCCATACTTAACGAAGTTAAGACTTTTCCTTTAAGCATCATTGACACCATGTGAACCACCTGAAACTTTTGAGAAACTTGTCTGGATCAATTCAAAAAATAAGAAATCTTTTCGTAACATCTGAACATTTTAAGGACGACAGCCTACTACATCAGTCCTAAAAAGGTGTACATTTGTAGTCAAAAGTCAATATTTGTTGTAAGTTTGACCAATTTTATAGTCAAGCTTTGTTGACTTTTAACTAAAAATATATGTGCCTTACAATTTGGAACATATGGAATAATTAACAGCTTGAAAGGAAACAACAAATCTTCAATATAATTGAATTGATCAGCTACAAACTTTCACCTACAAAAATTGACTAGCTACTAAAGGCATACTCCCTCCGTCCCGATTTAATCTACATCCTGGCTACATAATTTGTCCCCAATTAGTCTACATTTTGGGTGGGGTCCACCTCGGTAATTGAGATGGAGAGAGTCCACACACCATGCATGCACCGGTTTGCTTTTTCCCATGCATGGATTGCATTAATTAACCTTGGTTTAACCAATGGGTGTTTGTTTCTTATGAGACTATAATTATTATGCATGGTGGGGTGTGTAAAAGTAGTACTAATAAATGCTAGCCTAAAATGTCTGAAATTTTTTAGGATGTAGACTAAATCGGGACGGAGGGAGTATACAACTATTCTATCTTAGCAACCCCACTAAGGGCATATTCAACAAATGAAAAAATAAGAAATCCTTTTGTAAAATGATAGTGGTGAGTTGAAGGAGAGAGAAATAAAAATTGCCTTATGTTAGCTAAGTGTCGTGTCTTGGATCACGGACACCGGGAGTAAAGGATACCCCCTTTTTAGGTTCGGTATGGGGTGCAGAGGAAGTCGAAGATCGCCTTCCGCCCGAGGGCTTCGTCTACGCTCGAGATCTACGTACTAGCAGGCATCACAGAGACACAAGGAGTTTACCCAGGTTCGGGCCGCCCGGAGGCTAACAACCCTACTCCTGCATGTCTGGATTGAGTGGTGTATCATGGTGTAGCTTTACAATGGTGGTCGCGGGTGAGAACCCGGGAGGTGTTGGCTAGAGGTTGAAGACGAGCAGATCCTGACCCGGAGGAGATCACCTCTCGCCTATGCTATTCTCGGACTTGTGCGCTACCTAGCCTAGCCTCCAACTCAACGGTGATTGTCCTCCCTCCTTTGGGTGCCTCGGTCCTCCTTTTATAGGCTAAGGGGATACCACAGGTGCACCCTTGGGGCCGGAGGGGTTTTGGCGAGAAAACCCCCTCGGGTTCTCTTTAGGAGGCGACGTGGCCTCCTCTTGTCCAAGTATTCTTCTCAGAGGGGGTAGGTGAGATCGCCCACCTTTTCCAGAGACGGCGGACAGAGGCTGACAGCTTTTCCGCCTCTGCCCCCCTTTGGCGCCTCCGTCTTCTTGGCGCCCAAGTCTTCTAGGAGCCTCCAGCCGGAGCTGGCAAGCTTATCCTCTTGGCGCGGTGGAGGTTGGTTCCCGGGGGTAAGCCTGGCCTCCTACCGGGCGTCGGGGTCCCGGGACCTCCGTGCCTGCTTCCGGGTCGAGGGGGCCCCGGAGGGTCCCCGAGTCCTTCGCCTTGGTTGTCGATGTAGCGCGCGTCGGGACGCCGTGGGGCAGATGGGGGGGCCCATCTGCCAGTCTTGAGCCTTGGCCTTGAGTGTCTCCTTGGTGGGCCCATATGCGATGGACCCACTTTGACCGCATCAGGGAAACCCCATGTTCCACTGTTGCGACACTAAGAGATGATCTTTTTCTGAGAAATGATAATACATTTTCTTTATTATATGAGATTTTGTTGTTGCTCACACATTTTCTGATTTAACTTTAGTCGCCCCATTGTTTTAATAGCATGCAATAAATAAAAGTTTGTGATAAGACAAAGAGATAATCCATATTGTATATCATGTTTATGTCTTATCGAGCAATCTATATCTATATCAATATAAAAATACTTAGATGGCAAAGATCAAAACACTCTCAGCGTACAACGAAGACAATCATGGTGGAGGTTACTTCAATTAATGGTTAGCACACAAACACGTTTGGCACCTGCCATCCGAGTTTGCTCTAACTAGTTGTATTGCACGTGCAACTAGGGCTGCAAGAAAAGCTTAGGACTCACGAACGGCTCGAGATGGACTCGTCTTTTTTATTTTGGATCGGGGTGAACTCGAAAATAAATGAGTTGAGTACGAGTGTCTTATATAACTCTTTATGTAAATGAAATATGGTAATTTACTACTCCCTCCGATCCATAAAAGTGTCGCCACTTAGTACAAAGTTTGTACTAACTTAGCGACACTTTTTATGGATCAGAGGGAGTACCTTATATGCTCTGGATGGGATTTAATTAAGCGAATGTGGAATATTAATTTACTCGTTCTATAAGACGTGGATGGGATTCTTTCCTTATTTATGCAAGAAATAGTGAAATTAGTTTGAGATCGGTTCGAGATCGTTATAAGCTTGGAGTGAAACAACTTTTATGGTTCGATCTTTAACTCGACTCAGTTTAAGCTAACTCGAAATTTAGTATGAGCTAAGCTAAGTAGAGTTTAACAACTCGACTCGTTTGTAGCACTACGCGCAATGCGCCTGTCGACTAATATAAATTTAGTAACAAGAGCATGACTTACGTATTAATAATAGACACTAGACAATATGTTTGTCAATAAATTGTTGCTAATTAACTAAAATTATGTGGCATTAATTAGAGCAATTAATGTACATTAATTAATAACAAGGTGGGATGGCAGGTGCTAAACGCGTTCAGTACTCAACGTTGGAGTGATATGAACTAATCAATCGGCGTCGTTTGAAAAATGAGATTGTTTGAATATCCTCCCTTTGGATCTTTTTATATTAGTATAAATATAGTTTAATGTCTCGCTAGTAGAAATATCGATCGACATCGTGTGACAAATGAGATTAATACCTCAGAATTTCATGTAAGTAGCAATTTAATTTGCTGACAAAAATATTGGTGTTTCCTTAACGTCTATTATTAATAGGCGTTTAATGATTTTTATTAAATTTATACTATTTGTTGAGACGTCTATTATTATCAGAGGCGATCTATCCACTCTGATGCTGAATTACTGATGACTCGGGCTTCAACTCCGACGCCAAGTCGTGACGGACATTAACGCTTTAACAAGGAAAGAACGTAATGTCCTCAAAATCATACCGGATACTCCGCTCTTGACCGTTCCGATTTCGGATCGTTTTCCTTGCGACCAGATCCTCGCTAGCACTATATACATCGCCGCGGCGCCGCCTCCCTCGGCCTCCACCAAGCCAGCAGACGTACCTAGCTCTAGCAGCCAGCAGCCGGCAGCCGGCAGCGCGCCGATCGAGGTATGAGGGGCGCTGACCTCCTCGGCACGATGCCGGACGAGCTCCTCCAGCACGTGCTCTCCCTCCTGCCGTCGCGCGACGCCGTCCAGTCGTCCGTGCTCTCCCGGCGCTGGCGCGACCTCTGGAAATCCGCCCCCGCCGTCCGCATCAGCGGCAAGGGCGACGCCTTCCGCTTCTTCGTCGACAGACTGCTGCACTTCCGGAACAACACCTCCCAGCTGCGCTCCTTCGAGATCGACGACCTGGTCATTGGCCCACCCGAGCTGCTCGACGACGTCGACGATGACGACTACGAAAATGGCGAGGAGGATGGTGACCTCCACCTCCCCGAGATGAAGATCGATCCCAGCGTCGACCGGTGGATCATGCACGCCCTGTCGACCTGCCGCGCCACCTCCCTCACGGCGCGGTTCGACGACGAGGTCGGCGTGCTGTGGCGGCCGCCCAAACCCGACGCCTTCGCGTCCAAGCACCTCACGACGATGCACCTCGAACTCGTCTACCTCGCCGACGGCCTCCTCGACTTCTCTCCCTGCCCGGCGCTACGCAACCTCACCCTCAGCGGCTGCCGCCTCAACGGCGACGCCCTCGTGTCGCCCTCGCTGGAGCGTCTCGTCATCGTCAGCTGCGACATCGCGATCGGTCGCTACACGGGCGGCGGGACGACGACGATGAGGATCTCCGCGCCGAGCCTCCGTCATCTGCAGATATCTGATAGCTGTGACGAGGAGCAGACAGCTCCGTCCCTCGACAGGATGCCTCTGCTGGAGACGGCCAGCGTCCGGCTTACCGGCACCACCAGGATGTACCCCGGCAATAATCGTCACGGCTGCTCGCTTCTGCACGGATTGTCAGAGGCCACGACCTTGGATCTCATAGCTTCGACTCCCTACGGAATGGTTTGTCAAACGAACCCGATTACGTTTTCATTTTTAGTCCTTAATTACATAGTGGAAATGGATAGTGATTTTAGAGGGATCGAGTAGTTTGCATGATCGGCACTATAATAATACGGTTTTGCTATTTCTCACTCGAGTGAGTATTAAGTTAGACCTCACTGAATTCTAAGCCCATTAGATTTGTATCGTGATTCGTGCGATATGTTATTTATGTATCTATTTTTTTCCAGTTGCACATGGGTTGCACATAGTTGCAACTGAGATTTCTCAGTTGCACATGGATTATACATGAGTTGCATATGCAACTGGATGACATCATCTGAGTGAGAATTAACTTAATTCTCACTCGATTGAGCTCCTTTTCACTAGTCCCTATATACTCAGGTTTTCACTAGTAAAAAACATGTTTCGAGAAAATCTATAATTTGTGATACATGATGTTAACTGTTAAGAGACAAGTAAGAGACGACAGACTTTTGTAAGACCAAAATGAATGCTTGATTAGGGTGATTCAATTAGCTCCGAGTGTATTTAATATTCCCAAGCCAGCATAGATCTTAATGATGATTGGTTATAAATAAAGATTCTAATATTTCAAAGGTACTAAATTTTGCAAATAGTATTCTCCTGCATGTTATGAAACCTCCATTTCTTGTGACATATACTCTTCTCCGCTCTCTATATAAAGGGTACATAATTAGATGGCAAAAGAGTATGATGGAGTATATAGATTTTAACTTGGAATATCACGGTCATAATATTTCATACATTTAAAGCTTTTCCCTATGTACTTTTCATGCTGTCCTTCACAAGTTGTTCTTAATCTTTCATGTGAATTCTATTCAGGAAATCCTACAAAGGGACTTGCCATGGTGCCCTACATTCACCAAGTTAAAGACTTTGACACTTAACAAGTGGTGTGTGTATGACGATGTTAGTACGCTTGCGTGCCTTCTGCGGCACACTCCAACACTAGAGAAGCTAATCTTGCGTCTTGATTTCAAGGTGCGTACTATATATGTTCATGTTTCGGATGAATTACTTTCTGTTATTGTGTTAGCCTGTAACTTTTTTAAGTTATATATTAATCCTCATATGCATTTGCTAGAGAATAAGTTATCCCTTCTGTTTTCTTATTTTGCAGAGCCTGCACGATGCATACGAGGAGAAAACCGAAGGAAGTTATATAACATCGCAACAGTTACTTCCTATAGCTGAAAACCTGAAAAGTGGAGATCGAGAGGCACTGTCCATATTGTGACACAAGGGAACACGAAATTTCGAAGTTGTTCAGTGACTGGGGTACGGTTGTTTTGAAAATAATGGAGATCCA
Organism: Puccinellia tenuiflora; assembly: GCA_012064385.1. NCBI lineage: Eukaryota > Viridiplantae > Streptophyta > Magnoliopsida > Poales > Poaceae > Puccinellia > Puccinellia tenuiflora. The sequence continues at coordinate 97,029 of QRDG01001881.1, read as the reverse complement.
GAGTATCAGCTAATTAACAAGCAATCGCAACTCTAAAGGTAAGCCATCCATAGATGACTAGTTTCTTTGCATGGTTTTTATGCGTAAATAAATTCTATGTAAAAGCAAGCACATTGAGCAGTATCCAAAACATAATTTGCTAGAGAAAAACTGTTAATTAATTATATTGAAAACTGCTTAATCGTTAATCTGTTGTGCTGATCAGCCCATTGTTGGTTAAAATAGACACATTTTCACTAGCTTGTATTTCTTAATTAACTTGGGTGTTTAAACTTCAAGTGCATGGGTGGTATGGATGATGAATTTTTATATAGTCTGTATGGAACACAATAAATATTGGTTGCTTATTAAAAAAAGGTGGCCCACGAATTTTTTGTGCACTAGGTTTGATATTTGTGCTGGTTAAATTGCAGAAAGAAGAATGTACGGCAAGTGCTTCTGCTGGATTCAATAGATACTGCAATTAATGTTGGGCGCCGGTGGAGAATGTGGATGCGAGCAACAGGATGTTAGAGAGGAGATGGTGGAAGTAATATATGATCGTAACATACACATAAAACTAGACTATGTTAGACTAGCCACAATGGGGGTATCATAACTAGTATCATGCATGCCATGTTGGCAAAAACATGATGTGGCACAACAATAAATGAAGAAAGTGTAGGTAGTGGTATCATATATGATACCGTAACATAACGGATTTCGAGACACAATGAGTCTACATGCTAATAAATGCGACTTAGCATGATACTACAAATATGTTACTACCCCCGATGGAAATAGTAACATAGACTAGTATCATATGCATGATACTAGTTTATGTTACTTCCCATTGTGACTAGTCTTACTAATCTCCTAGTGGGTAGTAACATATATGTGGTGTCATGTAAATGCACATTTAATAGGTTGTATACTCATAATATCTTGGGATATGTGATGTTACAATAACATATTAATGTTACCCACCTCTCTTCTTTCTTCAGTAATTACCTGACACGTCATCGTTTCTTCTTCTGCCTACGTGGCATCTATGTTACTAGTGAAGTTACCACCCCCACTATGACTAGTCTTAGTTGTTTGGAGGTCGTTTGGTAACCATCATTTCGATCTGAATCATAAAATTTATTGTGATTCTATACCCAAGCTGTTGGTTGTCATGCAAGTGGACATGTCATTTTATTTGAAATTCCAGCAAATTGCCTTTGTATGTTATATCATTTTCTATCCCTAACATTTTCATTTAATTTTTCCAAATGATTTGTTATTTCGTCAATAAAATGAAATGATGGGTGCCAAACGAACCATTAGGTTTTCCTGTTATTACTAGAAGTTATTTTTCTGGCAATGAGTTTGTGAGATGATGATCACCCGAGTCACCCTTCCGCCGTGTGGGTGTTAACTTTTTTTCTTGCAGGTCACCATTCAAGATACTGCTACGCATAATGTATTGCTCAAATCAACGACAGAGTTCTTGCCACTTTTTGGGTGATACTTAATTCTACGTGACATCCAGCTCAAGCTTTAAAACGAGGAAGCGACGAGATGTATCTTTCTTTCTGAAGGTCACGTGTAACTACCTCTATCAGTAAGCATGCTAGGGTGTGAGCAATTCGGTTGTGCACGAGCAAGGTCACATGTATCTTTTTCTTGAACATGGGAAAGTAAGTACGAGTAAATATCAGTGATACTTACCTTTATACAAAGTATGAGTTTTAATACCACCAATATCACTATTATCTCTACAACCAAGAAGAGGAATCCTCAACTACCTCGTCATAAGAGGTAGAGAAAAAGAGTGAGTGAAATGAGTAACCAACTAACCATATAGATAGTTACTAAACTTATTTTTTTGTGATTTCCATCAAAGTTAGTGACAATATTTTTACTTGATCGCTTGGATTTAGTTGAACTTTATTTGGAGCTTTTGGTGAAAGATATACACATCATCAATTCCTCTCTCCATAAACCAAAGTTATATTCTCCAATTTCATTTGCCCCTCTTGATCTCATTCTCCTGTTCAAAAAATTTAGGACACATAAAGATGACGCATGATCAGTACAAAAAATAACAAAATTTAGAAATCCCGCTTCTTTTGTTTATCATCATCATAACAATACATGTTCCCAATTTTGAAGGTTTGTTTTATTTGCATGTGCATGCACCTATTTTGATTTTAGAAACACTGCTTCTTTTGTTTACTCTAAAAAAGGCATGTTCCGAATTTCCAGGATTGTTTTATTTGCTCCTTTGATTGATTAATTTGTACCTTCCTAATAATTTCTTAATTAATATTGCACAACATTAATAGTTTAGAAAGATTGGCTACGACCCCGTGCCACCGCGTCGCCCTAGGGTTTCCTCGTCCCTCCACGCCGCCGCCACCCCTCCCTCCCCTCTCCTCCCCTCCCTCTCTCCCCCGCACCCCCGTGTCGCCCTCCCGAGTGGGGCGACCAGGGCTCCAGCTCCTGCCCCGTCCCCGCCACCTCCAGCGTCCCAATCTCCCCTGTCGTCGTTGGAGGGCGCCGCTGGGCCTTGCCCGCGCGGTGGCCGGCGACGGAAGGACCTTCTTCACCCGCGCGCGGTGGTGCTGTCCCAGGAGGCACACCGCGACGGTGGTCTTCGGCCTGCAGCGGTTTGGGCATTGCTTGGGCGGTCTGCCCCTGGCAGTGATACGTGTCAAACGTATCTATAATTTTTTATTGATCCATGCTAATTTTGTGATATTGTCACATGTTTTTACTACCATATTACATCATTTTTTTGCATTTTATCGGACTAAGCTATTGACAAGATGCCCAGTGCCAGTTCCCTGTTTTTGTCATGTTTTTGTTGCAGAAAGTTACTTGAAATATTCTCGGAATTGGACGAAAATTTACCGGGATTTTTTATTGGACAAATGAAGACCGGAGCCAAAAGGGCGACCCAGGGGGCAGCCCACAGGCCAGGGGCGACCTGTGGCCGCGGCCTAGGGTCCACCCGCGGGTGGGACCCGCCCCTACCCTGTGGGGCACCTCTCGGTCGCCTCCGACGCCTATAAAATCATTCCCTACGAAAAAACCCTAACCCCCGAAGGATTTTCCCAAATACGATACAGAGCTCCGCCACCATCGCCGACAAGTTTCGGGGGTTCAGAAGGTCCTGTTCTGGCACCCTGCCTGGACGGGGATCGACCGCCGAAGACATCTCCATCAACACCGCTGCTTCTCGTAATGTGGAGGGAGTAGTCCCTCACCGGCGCTGAGGCTTATACAAGTAGCTATGTGGTTATCTCTCTCCCATGATGTGATCTTCGTTGTGATCATGAGCTTTATTAGTATAGTTGAATACATGATGTTTCCTTATATGTAATGGATATAATGTTGTTCAAGTGGTGTTATCTAGTATAATTTGCGGAGTCACCGTTGTGATCACGGCACCACGGTGACAGTGAGCGTGCCGTGTGTGGCTCTATGCATCAAGATTAGAGGGATCTTCATCATGAGTTTGTTCTTTATTATTATTGGATTGAATAGATCATGAGGTTTCTTGATGCTTGTGTTATTGAAGAAAGAGACTATTCAAGAAATAGCTCGTGGTGTTTGTTAGTACTATCTTTGGATGCGGATAGTGACATCATGAAGTGTCCATAGATGTGGAATATGAACTTTAAGGTGTGCTTTTCGTAGCCCTACACAATTCTCATCCTATTTGATCCACGAAAGAATGATCTCCGAGTAACGTCTACCATGCATATGTTTTTATGGATGAATTCTTTGGACACCATTATTGCTAATGCTATGGAAAATTCTAAGCTTGGGGAAGCTGGTTTTGATGAATATGATCTTTTTAGTCCCCCAAGCTTTGATGAGGAAATTTGCTTTAATTATACTATGCCTCCTATATATGATGACTATTATGATAAATTTGATATTTTCAGTCCACCTACTATTGAGGAAAAAGTTTATTATGATTATGATATGCCTCCTATTTATGATGATTACAATGATGGTTATGATGGTTTCTGATCTGAGCTACATAAGTGCCTTGAAAAATTCAATATTCACAGACTGTTCAGTTTTTGACAGATTCTGCTTTTATTTGTATTTGTCTCTTTTACTATCGTCAAATGTGATACTCTAGAGAAGGAGTACCACATTGAGGCTTAGTAAACAGTAGCTAATGCCCAATAAAGTTGTTTGAAATTTTTCTTGAGTTGAACACATGTGCATTTTAATTTATGAGCACTAACCCTCTAATCAGTTTATGAGAAGTTTTGTGTGAAGGGAGTTTTTAAGTTCCAAAGGAGAGGATAATAAAGAAATTGAAGATGGATCAGAGCTCAAGCTTGGAGATGCCCCCATGGCACCCCCTCTGAATATCAAGAATCATCTAGCGTCTAAGCTTGGGGACGCCCAAGGCATCCCCTCCTCTTCATCGACTATCATGAGGTCGTCTTCGTTGAACTAAGTTTTTATCACTTTACATATTATGTGCTATGCTTGGAGCGTCCTTTTGCTTTCAGTTTTGTTTGTTTGTTTGCTGGTCATATCCTTGTTGGATCCTAGCTTTATTTGTGTGGGAGAGAGACACGCTCTGCTTTTTCATTTGAATACTCTTTTGCTTCGCTTATATCTTGTTGAGTATTCTTAGCTACTGTTTGCTTGCTAGTAAGCTCTCGCTTTTAGCTTTTATCTTGTTTAGAGCTGCTAGTTGTTGATGTTAAACTCTTGTATTCTTTACTTATACTTGTTGGAGAGTTGTTATTGATAAATTTCTTGAATTGTCAAAGTGACAAAATGCTATCCATTTGATATTGGAATGAAATGAAAGTCTGCATAGTCTTGTAGATCATTGTGTGGATACTTGATGCTTCTCAATTGTTTTGAGATATTAAGATGAATGCTTAAACTTGCTGGTTATTTGAGTGGAAATTGATTAGTAAAGAAATACTGTTAAAAGCTTGAAACCGTGTGGTCAATTCATAAAGCTAATCTTTCCATCAAAAGAACTGTTTGGTCAACAAGGGAGACGGTATGGAGTGTTTATGGTTATGATTGGCTAATGTCCTATGTTACTCTGTTACCGGTTAATGTTAGATGTTTGCTTCAAATACCATTTTTGCTAAGTCTAAAAATTCGTACTGAGTGTAGAGTTCACTCGTGCATCCAAATCCCAACGTCAAACTATCTTGTCAGCTGAGTCCACCATATCTATCTATGCATGGTATTTATTGCCATTCCAAGTAAACTGTCATGTGCTATCTTTAAAATATTCAAAATACTCCTTTTTTGTGCCTCTGTTTTTAAGCTCACGAGGAAGCAGTAGAGAGCTAGATATAACTTGTGACAAGCAAGGTCATTTCCCCCCTTTCACCCGGTGTCGATGGTTTACGTCTTCACTTGAATCAACCCGAGAGCAGCTTAAGCAGAATATAAATACAACTCACCATTCTCCTCCGCGCAATGAAAATCTGAGAAATCAGCTCTAAACATTGGACAGTGGTGAAACCAAGGAGGTATGGGTTTTCGTGATTTGCAGAGCTTCAATTTAGCTTTATTAGCTAAACAATGCTGGAGATTACTTGCTGCACCAGAGTCACTTTGTGCTTCGGTTCTGCGAGCTAAATACTTCCCTAATGGTGATCTACTTAACTGCACGTTGAAAAAGGGGAGTTCATATACATGGCAAAGCATCTGGGCGGGGATTCAGACTTTTAAAAGAGGAGCTATATGGCGTGTGGGAGATGGCTCCAAAAATTAATATATGGGAGGACTGCTGGATTCCGAGCAGCCCCACAAGGAAGCTAATGACAAGGAGGGGAAATATTGTCGTGACAAAAGTTTCTGAGCTTATTGATACAGAAACTAGAACTTGGGATGAGGAGATGCTTAACGATTTGTTATGGCCAGTGGATGTGCAAAGAATTCTCAATATTCCACTATCAATTAACATGATGGAAGACTTTGTTTCATGGCACTATAATAAGAATGGTACCTTCACGGTAAAATCAGCCTATCACATTGAGTGGGATCACCAACATGGACGCAAGCTTAGGAGAACAAATTTATTTGGGTCCTCCAATGCTTCACCGGTTTGGAGGACAATCTGGTCAATGAGAGTGCCAGCAAAGATCAAAATTCATTGTTGGAGATCTTTATGGGGTGATATACCTTGCCAGGGGGTTCTAGCAAATAGACACATGCAGAACAACTCCCAATGCCCTTTGTGCACGTTGGATTGTGAGAGTATATGTCATGCATACTTCCAGTGTCCGCGGGTGAAGGAGGTGTGGAAACACCTCGGAATGACGACGATTATAAGTGATGCATGTACTACTGTCAGAGAGGGCTCTTCCGTTCTTGGAAGCTTGCTCCTCGATAGGACAACGAAGGCGCCGTTGTTACCAGAGGTTTCTCTGGCAGAGCTAATATCTACCACTATATGGTACGTGTGGTGGGAACGTCACCAGGTAACCCATGGTGAGACGATTCGACAACCAGTACGTACAGCTCAATCTATCTCAGCTTTAGTAACCAACTATGCACGAGCAAGAAAGAGAGAGCATCAGGGTATTGCCCGACATGGGTGGGTAAAGCCAAATGAGGTCTATGTGAAACTAAACATCGACGCATCTTTTAATCCGGACAGGGGTACAGGGGCGACTGGCTCAGTTATCAGAGATGAGAAAGGTTTTTTTGTGGCTGGCCGCAACTACATCCTTCCTTTTGTTGAAGATGTGTATACTGCTGAAGCATGTGCTCTAAGGGATGGTATGTCCCTGGCTGAGTCCATGGGGTGCAACAAGATGATCGTACAATCCGACTGTTCAGAGGTCATCGAGGTGATGAGGAATGGGGGTAATACATTCAGCCCAGCTGCAGCTATTTTTGAGGATTGCATTTTCTTCTGTCGGGAGTTCACGGAGGTGATTTTCGAGCACTGCCCTAGGGAGGCTAATATGGCGGCTGATCGGTTAGCTAGCCGAGCGGATGACTCTGTTCCGACGGTTTGGAAAGAGGACCCCCCAGACTTTCTAGTTGATGTAATTTCAAACGATGTATCTATGTTTCCCATTTTAATATAAATCGCCATGATGGCTTTCCCTCAAAAAAAAGGAGAAAGAGGAACGTACTCGTTCCTCTAAAAACCAGTTTCTCTCACAAGTCTAAAATCCTTGCTTGTTATGGGGGACTAGATAGCTTCTCTGTTGTGAAATCGTTGACGAAAGCATGCATGTCTCAAAAATTGTTTTACTTCTGTTTTATAAAAATAAAAATCTCTAGCACATGACTAATCCATGCTTCCCTCTGCGAAGGGTCTTTCTTTTACTTTTAATGTTGAGTCAGTTTTCCTTTTCCTTCTGTCTCCACCAAAGCAAACATCTAGCATTGACCCTGGGTTTCATTGATCATATTGCATCGTCAGATTAAATATGAATCTTTATATTGACTTTACCGTTAGAAGTTGAAGCTTTTTGCTAATACTTACATCTTCTTTGTTTTGATTCTCAAACACTTTTGTCATGGAACTATTACCTTTGAGAATTAATCAAATATGTGGGTCACATTGCTTTCATGTCTTTAACGTACTATTTATGAAATGTTTTGCTTGAATGATTCAACTTGGTTATTCATTGCTTTCTTGTTATCAATTATAGACAATTGTTTTGAATCACTTCATTCACATCCTATGCTTTACATTACTATCTTGATCATGATTATGATTGGTTGCATGTCTTATCAAAAATTATTTTGTTATCACTTACCTACTCGAGGACGAGTAGGAGTTAAGCTTGGGGATGCTGATACGTGTCAAACGTATCTATAATTTATGATTGATCCATGCTAGTTTTGTGATGTTGTCACATGTTTTTAATACCATATTACATCACTTTTTTTGCATTTTGTCGGACTAACCTATTGACAAGATGCCCAGTGTTAGTTCCCTGTTTTTGTCATGTTTTTGTTGCAGAAAGTTACTTCTGAAAATATTCTCGGAATTGGACGAAAATTTACCGGGATTTTTTATTGGACAAATGAAGACCGGAGCCAAAAGGGCGACCCAGGGGGCAGCCCACAGGCCAGGGGCGACCTGTGGCCGTGGCCCAGGGTCCACCCGCGGGTGGGACCCGCCCTTGCCCTGTGGGGCACCTTTCGGTCGCCTCCGACACCTACAAAATCATCCCCGACGAAAAAACCCTAACCCCCGAAGGATTTTCCCAGATACGATACAGAGCTCCGCCGGCATCGCCGACAAGTTTCGGGGGTTCAGAAGGTCCTGTTCCGGCACCCTGCCGGGACGGAGATCGACCGCCGGAGCCATCTCCATCAACAACACTGCTTCCCGTAATGAGGAGGGAGTAGTCCCTCACCGGGGCTGAGGCTTATACAAGTAGCTATGTGGTTATCTCTCTCTCCCATGATGTGATCTTCGTTGTGATCATGAGCTTTATTAGTATAGTTGAATACATGATGTTTCCTTATATGTAATGGATATAATGTTGTTTAAGTGGTGTTATCTAGTATAATTTGCGGAGTCACCGTTGTGATCACGGTGACAGTGAGCGTGCCGTGTGTGGCTCTATGCATCAAGATTAGAGGGATCTTCATCATGAGTTTGTTCTTTATTATTATTGGATTGAATAGATCATGAGGTTTCTTGATGCTTGTGTTATTGAAGAAAGAGACTATTCAAGAAATAGCTTGTGGTGTTTGTTAGTACTATCTTTGGATGCGGATAGTGACAGCATGAAGTGTCCATAGATGTGGAATACGAACTTTAAGGTGTGCTTTTCGTAGGCCTACGCAATTCTCATCCTATTTGATCCACGAAAGAATGATCTCCAAGTAACGTCTACCATGCATGTATTTTTGTGGGAACTATTATGTGTTTAATTATGTTAATGATGTTGAGAGTAGTCACTAGTGAAAGTATGAAGCCTAGGCCTTGTTTCCAAGCATTGATACACCGTTTTAGTCACTTTTGTTACTTTTTTGCTTGCTTCCATTTTTATTACAGAATTACAAAATCACCTTTTACCATCCATATCACTTGCATTTTACTATCTTTTTGCCGAACTAGTGCACCTATACAATTAGCCATTGTATTAGGTGTGTTGGGGACACAAGAGACTTCTTGTATCTTAATTGCAGGATTGCTTGAGAGAGGATACGTTCAACCTCTTCCTCCCATGGATTCGATAAATCTTGGGTTACTCACTGAAGGGAAATTTGCCGCTGTCCTACAAACCTCTGCGCTTGGAGGCCCAACAAGTTTACAAGCATAGAAGCGTCTAGTAGACATCAGGCAGGTCCGGTCGTTCGGAGCGTGGCGGCGCTTCCCCTTGGCGGCAGGGCCGCGACAGTCGTGGTCCTGGTCCGGCACGCCGCCCTCAGCCCAGATCGGGCCCCTCGAGCCCCATCTGGGTTTTAGGCGGGCTGATCCAAATCTTTGATGGCGCGGTCTTCTACACGTTGAAGATGGAGGGCAGCTCGGATGGGGGGTGGCGGCGCCAACGGCGTGCCTTCTGCAGCGCGACCGCGGGAGCTTTACGGGCCTCTCGAGGCCCGGCCGGGCCTTTGGGCCCACAGGCCTGGTGTGCTCCTGCTGTTGCGTCCGGTCGGTTACCGTCTTTGACGGTGGAGGACGGTCCCTCCCGCGTGCCGGTGGTGCGGCGGTCCCTAGTCCCGGCTCTTCTTCTTCGATGTGGAGGCCTCTTTTCTCTGTGCCGTGGAGAGACATCGTGGGCAGCTTCATGATCGTGGTGACATTGGGTGGTGGGCGGTATGTGATGACTCCCAAGTGCAGGAGATCAATTGTAGTACCTTTCAATGAGAAAAGGTTGTCGAACCCACGAGGAGCTGAAGGTATTGGTTAGAAAGAATGATAAATAAAACAATAAAAGATGCAAGTGTTTTTGGGATTTTTGGTTGTATAAATGCAAAAGAATAAAAATGCTTAAAATAAATAGTAGCAAGTAGAAAGCTCTCAAAGAGAGAGAAAGCCCAATCCTCTATGTGGCTAGAGGACAAGCTCAAGTGATGTGTGTCTTATATGTGGAAAACGTTCCCGAGGGCGGCATGGATATCACTAGGCATAGATATTTATTAAACAACATGTTGCATATCTTCTCAAGTTTTAATCTTCTTGGGGCGGAGCCATAGCTAGGCATAGCTAAATAATTAAACTACAACCCCTTATGATGGATCATGTGGCCAGTTTAATGACTTGCACAAGAATTATTAAGACATAAAGTCCCACCATAGCATTACACTCTAAGGTCCCCGACACTACTACCCACATAATATAACTGCATGACTCTGTCTTGGGCTTAGTTGTCCTCCCAAGTCTTCCTCAATTCATTACACTATGTTGTTCTTCTATGAGCCCTTTAAAGGTGAAGTGTTATGCAGTCGACGTTCGCACAACACCATCATAGAATCACATAAAAGATAATCTCTTGACAAAATACCAACACATGTTATATATAAATCATTGCCAATTCATCCTATGCCCTCAGGAACATATGGGAACTACTCACAACGTGCAAACATGATCATAATCAGTGGCATAAAGGGTACAACACAATCTGAAATAAATACTTCACCACAAAATAATGACAAGTACCCAACCACAAACATGAATAGGAGCACTAGCCAATGATCTAGGGTATAGCAACTCTCAAACGATGAGGGGAACGGAGTGGATCACGGAGATGGTGATGGAGATGGTGCTGGTGATGGTGATGACGGTGATGTAGAGGCCTCCTCCCACGCCAAGGAGAGGTGATGATGATGACGGCGATTTCCCCCCTCTCCGGAGCTCCGGAGCAGCAGGATCTGACCCCCTTCGGAGAGAATTAGGAGCTCCGCCGCCGCCACGGCCTCAGATAATTTGGGGAAAATTAGGGCATCCCTTTTCGGCCAAGACGAAGGTGTTGGTAAAAAGCCCCACGCGAGGAGGTGCTCGAGGGCCTACTTGGTGGGTCCCACGCGGCCAGGTACATGGGCCGCATGGGCCCACCCCATTTGGCCCTCGTGGCCCTCCTGTCTTCGGTCTTCTTTCCTCCACCCTTCTCCTGATGAAAAACTGGCGTGGTATTTTTCCTTTAATTATTTGAGTCCGCGAAACTCCTGAAACAATAAAAACAAGAAAAGGGGGGGGGGGGGGGGGGGTATTCTGCCTCCCAGATGTTAAATGCCAAAAATAGGGACTTTGTATGAAAGTCCCATAAATCATCTAAAACATGCAAAACATCGATATAACAATGCAAATAACATACCAATATGATAATATAAGATATAAAAATGATGATATAAAATGCACGTATCAGTATGGTGGAGTGCTCCAGAGCGTTTCGGGATGCTGGGGTTGGGAGAAATCCCAGTCGGCTTGTCCAACACCGATGCATTGACGCCTGAGGGTGCCGCCAGTCCTTCCTGAAGGGTGTCGGGTGTTCCCTCCTCCCTATCGCGTACCGGGGGAAAACCTAGGTAGCAGCGTCGTCATCGTCGCATTCCTTCGTGAAGGTGTTGTTTTGGTACCGGCGCTTCGGAGTACTAGGAGCTTGGTGGGTGTCGTCTTCTGGGCGCAGCGGTCCTGGAGCTTGTTCGCTATTGTTGATCCGGCGGTGTCGGCATTTGTTTCTTTTGTATTTACTCTTTCTCTTCTTTTGGGCGTGGTTTTGTGCTGTTACCGCCCCAGCGCCTATCGGTTGTATCGGTTGTTTGATATATTAATATAGCGGGGCGGAAGCCTGATTCGAGAAATAGTTTAGAAAGATTTTATTTGTTGCACGTGTCAAAGAGGTAGGATGAGATTGCGGTGGGACCCCCCCTGACTTACACATGGCAGTGCACAACATAATTGCATTAACCAGATTTTGGCCATTGGACGTACAATATCGATGGAATGCCCTCTCGCAAGCGGCCCGAAAATGAGGAATAGACACCTTGCAGGGAGCGAGATGGATTGCATCAGCAACCTCTAGGAGACGTCCTCCACCACCTGATGTTGCTCGCGCCACCTTTAGTGGTCTGCTCTGACCACCCGCTTGAACATCTTCAATTCAACCAGTTTATGGACCATGTGCGCCTGTACAACGTCTCCACGGCGCGCTTTTTAAGTCATGTCATTTTTTCTTCTCATCGCAACTATGGTTTATTCTGACTAGAAAATGTTTTGACGATATTTTTTTCGCCGCACCAGTTGCCAGCGTATGGTGCCTTAGTTGCCAGACTAGTATCAAGCAGTTGCCACGACAATTATGCATAGTTTCCAATAACTTTTTTACATGTTTTCGGATATCGTTGTGATATGCAAAGTACTAAGTATGTCTTAAAGTGTTTTACATCACCGAATAGATGGTATTATCCCACAGAAAGTAACATAATGCAACCTTAAAAGACATATAAGAGGTTGGCAACTAAGTTATTTTAGTCTGGCAACTTAGTAGTGCATACCTGGCAATATGTGAGTAGGGTCTGGCAAGTAATGACGAAAAAAAAAGTTGTCAAAATATATCAACATGAGATCTAGTTTCAAAGATCTCGTCGCGACTAAGCCAACGGTGAAAACGGAACGTCAATCGGATCAACGGTTGAAGAGATAAAACTTTTAAATGTTTGAAATCAAACGGAGCAGCGATCAACGCGAAATAGACTTGGTTCTCCTTCCTCTGTTCCTCACGCGCGCAGGGCAAAGGAACACGCGGGAAAGAAACGCGCGCAGGTGGCTGTTCCCGGGAAGAGCTCTGCCGCCGGCGCCGCCATGGGAAAGAGAGCCATCCGAGCTTCAGCGACGGGCACGGGATAAACTGCGTCGGCAAGCCCCTTCGGCCCAATTCCCACGGGCTGTTCCTCGCCGGCCCGCTCCGTCGGGTTCCGCTGTCACGGCATCCTCCTCAATCTGGACCTGATCCGAGCGTCTGTGGTGCCGGTAGCTTTCGCCAGCGGGCACACGACAGGAGACACGACGCCGTCAAGTTCCAGGCAGCTCTCTGCCTTCAGATTCCCTGTATGTATTGTATATACAGAGTCAACAAAAGTACTTCCGCTTACTTCCAGTTTGATTGCAGTTTGTACTTGGATTTTTTTGCCGCTGTGGATTCCGCCGCCGAACAGGAGGCAGACGGAGCAGCTGGATGGGAGGCGGATGGAGCAGCCGGAGGTGGGCGGCCTTCGAGGCCGTTCCTCCCGTGGAGGCCGCCGGAGCTCAGCATGGAGGAACAGCCGGAGCGGCTCCTCTCCATTTCCCGCAGCGCGCTGACGGGGAGCTCTCTCCCTTTCCCGCAGCACGGTCACGGTGACGGGAGTTGCAGGCCCGCGTCAATGTCCGCTTTTCAAACGGGTGGCCGCAGCCGGGGCTCGCTCCACTCCCTTCCCCATGGCGGCGCCGGCGGCAACGGCGCAGCTCTGCCCGCGCAAGTTTTTCCCCTTCCCGCGTGAGCTCCTCTGTCTCTGATTTCCAGTCCACGTACGAGTCAAGGCTGCGAAGTGCTGCTGTCCGTTCGATCGATCTGGACGGTGGATCTTGTGCCTCAAGGCGCGCCGTGCCGTGCCTTGCCTTGCCTCAAGGATCTCAGTCCCTCCATGTCATGCCGAGCGTGCAATCCCGCTCCCCCGGCCGCACCTCGGCGACCGCCGGGCCGCGGCGCCCTTGCCTTCCCGGCGTCCTCCCAGTTCATCTCAGGGGTTCGCTGTCACCAGCATCGAAAAAGGAACCCCCTTCGCATCACCTTTGCCCGCGCCGCCGCCAGAGATCGTCCTCCTTTCCTCTACTGGACCGGCGCGGGTATTCGGAAGATTTCTTCATGTTCTGGTAAGGAGCCCTACCGTTGTTTGGCATTGATCTGCCTCTTCTGATCGATTCTTTCTTTGCTGTGAGTAATCAAATCCAAATCGTCATCATCTCATTCAGTTACTGCCGTATCCCTGCCGATACGATAACTCCGCCGCTGCTTGCTTGTATGTAGTGATTTCAAGAATCTAAGTATTAGCTTTCCCTAATTATGCTAAAATTTGCGATGTCTTGTCATTCTTAGGCAACAAGTTTAAGCTATCACAATGTACATTATATTTAGATAATGTAAGCTTAGATAACAATCTTTACTTATCCCAATGTACATTATATCTAGATACTGTAACCTTACTCCATGATATTTTTATTATTCAGTTCTTGTTCAGAGAAATGGTTGTACTTGATTAGTTCCATTGGTTTTATTTCGATATGGACTTCCAAATAAAGTATTTGTAAATGTTTCTGGTCAAAGTGCAGTTGCCTGAAAAATTACATTTCAAATTTCCCAACTAATGTTGTGGTCTAATTAATTGAAGATATGATAATTAGCCTTTTACATAATGCGACGAGGAATATGTTCTGCATGAGGTAGTGTTAGTTTTGATATCTGGCTCTGTTTTCTTACTTTAACACTCAGTTAATTAATTTATCCCTGTCCAGTGTCCTCATTTCCATCACAACAACTTAACTATTTAGTTTTCATGGCTGACTGTTGTATGACTTGATGTATGCTACAGTAGAAGAAAATATTAAGGAATTCATCACTAGGTATCTGTTCATGTTACAATTATCCATTCTGGTACCTATTCACGAGTAAAATAGTACTAATTGAATTGAGAGAAATTTTGTACATCATTGTTACCATCAAAATTCTGAAAATCATCTTGCACTTAATAAAAATGCTTAATAAAGTAAATAAAATAAAAGGGCTGAGGCCCATGGGTCAAGTGGGGATTTCAAGGATCATAAATTTTGTTTGGAGACCAAATTCAACTTTCCATGGAAGTTGTGATGGAAACTTATCGGGAGACTTTTTCAGGAGTATGAACTATTGCATGAATATGTGTTATGAAATCCTGTTGAAGTGTATTTTATGACTTTAGGTATATATATCAGTTTATGCAGTTCTGGTTATCCCCATATTTTATCTGGCTCCAACTATTGTGTAATTGTCTGCAGACTGCAGTACAACTACAACTATTGGTCTCTGAAAGATATTATTTGTTTTCTCATGATACCTTTATTCATGATCCAAACTTCTTGTGTGTAGACTAAATAGAATTTTTTCACAGCATCGTCTTAATGTTTTGCAGTGTTACTTAAACTTCTTCAGATTGTCTTAATGTGTCAGATGGACTGCTGCTGCTCTTTATGCTTTTCGGGCTGCTTTCTGTCTTGTTATTGGGCAGTTTGTACTGCTGTGTTGTATTGTTGCTGCTGGGCTGCATCTTGCTGTTTTCTCAGGGCAGAGGAGCTGCAAATGCTGCCATGCTTTGGGTCTTTTCTCTTTAGTACGATTGGGTCTATCACGGTACATCTGTCTCACTTGTTCATTCCTGCCACGTAAGTCTACAGACCTTTTGCATGGACGCCGATTGTTCGTTGTCATACCGCTTTTGCAGCCCTCCGGTCATTTGGGGTTGTTGCTGATCGTTAGGGTGATGTTATCAGTATTTGGATTTTGTGTATTTTGCTATCATAGTTGACTGTTAGGGTTTGAGGTGTTTCTCTTATGTCCATTGTTATACTGTGTTATATATTTGCTCCCTTGCGACTTGCAATAGACCAATGATTCATAATAGTATGCACCATTCTGGTTTACATTTTTATAATCAAATGTGTTGACGCAGACTACAAAGCAACTGGTTTGCACAACTTTCTAAACACTGAAGATAATGAGGATGATTTTGATTCTGAGAGATCACTGTCTCCTCTATATGTTGCTGGATTTTTTAGCAAGATGTCATTCTGGTGGATGAATCCCTTGATGAAGAAGGGTTACAGAAAGCCTCTTGAAGAGAAAGACGTACCGTTCCTTGATGTTGCAGATCAAGCAGGCACCCAGTACTCAATGTTCGTGAGCAAAATTAATGCTAGGCAGTTATCACTTTTCTGGGCAATTGTTTCATGCTACAAAATGGAGATTCTGTTTTCTGGGTTCTTCGCATTGCTCAAGGTACTCACTCTATCTTCTGGCCCGTTGCTCGTAAAGGAATTTATCAATGTATCCTCAGGAAAAGAAGCTTTCAAGCATGAAGGTGTTGTTTTAGCTCTTGGACTTCTTTTGTCTAAATGCTTGGAATCATTAGCCCAGAGACAGTGGTATTTTCAAACACGAAGGGTGGGGATCCAATTGAGGTCTCTCTTGTCAGCTGCTATTCACCGAAAGCAACAAAAACTATCATGTGTTGCCAGTATAAATCATTCTTCTGCAGAGATAATGAACTACCTCGTAGTGGATGCTTACAGGGTTGGCGAGTTTCCTTTCTGGTTCCATCGGACATGGACTACGGGCCTCCAACTTGGCATTGCCTTGACAGTGCTATACAACGCAGTTGGTCCTGCAACAATAGCGTCTGTGCTTGTTATAGTACTGACTGTTCTACTGAACGCCCCTCTAGCTAGGCAACAGCAAGATTTCCACAAGAAACTCATGAAAGCTCAAGACATGAGGTTGAAAGCTATGTCCGAGTCTCTTGTGAACATGAAGGTCCTGAAGCTTTATGCATGGGAGGCCCACTTCAAGAGTGTTATAGAACATCTTAGGGAGTTAGAGCTAAAATGGTTGTCAGCATTCCAGCTAGGAAAAGCATATACAAGTGTTGTCTTCTGGGCATCACCCGCACTTGTTTCAGCGGCAACATTCGTTGCATGTTATTTTCTGGGAGTCCCACTTGACGCTGTCAATGTATTCACCTTTGTAGCTGCACTGCGCCTTGTTCAGGATCCTATTAATCACATTCCAAATGTTATTGGCTCTGTAATTCAAGCAAGGGTTGCATTCTCTCGGATAAGCGGTTTCCTTGGTGAATCTGAGCTACCAAAGGATCAAGTTCTAATGGAGCATTGTTCGTGTACTCAGTATCCTATAGTATTCAAATCTGGCTGTTTCTCATGGGACAGCTCAGGAAACTCAAATCTGAGGAATATTAATTTAGAGGTGAAAGCAGGAACGAAGGTAGCAATCTGTGGTGAGGTTGGCTCAGGAAAATCCACTCTTTTGGCAGCTATTCTGGGAGAGGTCCCAAGAACAGAAGGAATGGTAATATTGTTACAGCTGTGTGTATAAATTCCTCTGCTAATCAACTTATCATAACAATGATCCATGTTATTCTGGAACCTCCTTTTCTACCATCAACATAATATCTGTTAATTTAGTATTTACCAGATTCTTCTGTCATGGTTACTATATACTACTTATTCTATAGTGTTACAGCTATGAGCCTAGCTTACAGTAATTGAGCTACCTGTTATACTGACAAAACTACCTTTTGTTATCCAGCAAGGCAAAGAGTGAGTCTATCACCTTTTTCTGTCTAGTATTGGATCAAAATTATGGTCATCAATCTGTTTGTTCTCGCTGGTTAGCTGAGTGTCAACTATGCCAAAGGGCTGGATTTAAGAGATCGATTGTCCTCTTGCCTTAGTTTGCCTACTGGTCACTTTGTAGTCACTTCTTGTTTACATTTTTGGTTGTCACTCTTCAGTATGTCTTTCTTATTGTAACTTTGCGCCTCTAGTATTGGATAATTAGTTGGAATTATTTTTGCAGGAGCAATGTACATACTGCATTATTATTTAGTATTTACCAGCATTAGTTTCTTTAGTGCAATCAACAAACAGTTGCATGACCTCCTATTCCACTTAGTGGTAGGGGGATGCGTTGGAGAATATGTGATTTTATTTGTGCATCTATGTACTGCTTGTGCTATGCTTATCTTTATAATTAATTTTTCTTCTTATAGAGTAATGTATCTAAATATGTGATGTTTTGAAAGACAATAAAGTTCCAAATTTGTCTTGACAAGGGAAGAATATTTCAATGTATTTTTGTAATTTGTGCATGTGGACTGTTACACTATCTTTTTTCTTCTTGAGTACTTATTTCTTTTTTTGAACATAATTGCAGAGTCATGTTTGTGGGAAAGTAGCATATGTTTCCCAGGATGCATGGATCCAAACAGGATCTTTGCAGGAGAACATACTTTTTGGGTCTACCATGGACAAGCAAAGATACGAAGAGACTCTCCGGCGGTGTTCTTTGGTGTATGACCTTGAAAACTTGCCTTTTGGTGACCTTACTCAAATTGGGGAAAGAGGAGTTAATCTTAGTGGAGGACAGAAGCAACGGGTTCAATTAGCTCGCGCATTGTATAATGACGCAGATATATATCTTTTGGATGATCCTTTCAGCTCCGTTGATGCGCGTACTGCTGCAAGTCTTTTGAATGTAGGGGTTATTATTGGCATCTCATATTAGCTACAGAAATCTTTAATTTTATATACTCTAACGATCATTCTTTTTGCAGGAATATGTGATGGGAGCTTTATCTAAAAAGACAGTTCTCTTAGTAACCCACCAAGTGGAGTTCTTGCACGCATTCGATTCTGTTGTAGTAAGTATATTGACTCTTCACTAATTATTGGCATTTTGGAAGATTACATGCATGTTTCATTGTCGGGTTAGAGGCTTGACCGGGACTATGCTATGCATTTTCCTCATATATGGTTTCCTAGTTTTCCCTGCAAGATCCTACAGAGGTCAGTGTGTCAGATACTCAGATCCAATTGACATGGAGGAAGCAATCTTTCTTCCAGATCCATGCCTTTCTAATATGCATGCTAAAGGGGGATTGCCGCATATTTTATGACACTCTTGTATATTAAATTTATACAAAGAATCAATCAAGTTGGTTATATTGGATTCACGGTTGTGCGTCCAGGGAAGGCACGGGGATCTCATCTTATGCTTAACAAGGGAGGCTAGGAGGCTACATTGCCACCTTAGAAATAGAGTAGGCTTGTAAGTGTTTGATTGCAGAAGTCAGATAGTAGTGGGGCTTATAGGGCAATTTTATTTCGGTATTTGCTTTTTAGGTGCTACGTAGTGTCCCAGGTCGCAACAGATTTGATGTCAGTTCTACCTTCTGTTCTGATAATATAACATTTCTGGTATACATGTGTAGTTTACAGAACAAAATTGCGACATAAGTGCATTCTGCACTAAATGCCCATATGGAAGCAACCATACGACATTTATCATCCATAAAGAATGATCAATTAGCAAGCATAACGCCCACCAATCAATTTATTATGAACTGATAAAGAGACATACGACAAATTGTAATATTGAAATGTGCACGCATGATAGTATTCCTCAAAGAATTATACAACAAAATATATTAGTAGACATATGCACAGTTACACACTTACACACATGGTCCTATCATTCACCGAAGATCCTTTGTTAAGTGGAGATTGGTAGTAGATGACCAGCTCAAACTCTTCTGTTAGTTCTTTTTACTGCCAGGAGCAATACCACTCATTCAGCGGAAATGGAGTTTATATGTACAGGTGAGTCCCTGAATTAGGAACTACAAACTACTCATTATTGTAGGAGCTACTAGGTAGAAAAGTGACGGAAGCCCTATGACGTTGAACAATGTCCTCAAGGTTGAGTGCTACCTGATCCTCGTGTAAGCATTTGTTACTGAGAAGGCACCTATTCGGCTCCTCACACATTCCACCAAACAGAAATCCTTTATCCACTTTTGTACTTGAAAAGTTCTTTGGTGGATGTCTTGAAAAGAAAAATCCACCAGTTGTCCGGAGATGCTAAAACTGTTGGTGGCGACACACCGGAGTCCTGGTTCCAGATACATAACTTCTCCCATATTATTGTAGTGAATGGACAAAATTCGACGCGTATGTGTTACATCTCCTGTGTGATTTTTTTAGAAGAAGTCTGTTCCATGACTTCATTTGATATTCTAATGTATATCATATGAAGTATTTTTGCATTTTCTTAGCGGATATAGTTAATGGGGGATCTGCATTATGTTGTGCTTTCTCGCTATTCACAAGATATAGCTTTCTCATCCTTTGATGCATGAGGAACTCCGATTATGGTATTAACACTCGCTAACTCATCTTTTGGCAGTTAATGTCACATGGACAGATTATGCATGCTGCTTCGTACCAAGAACTCCTAGTGTCTTCCAAACAATTTCAGGACATTGTGAATGCACATGAAGTCACTACAGACTTTCCAAATGTTAACAATGCGGCTTATAATGGAGGCAAGCAGTCTGAAAGGGATGCCAGTCTTAATCCCGGTTTGGGAAAAGAATCTGTCAAGTCATCAGTGTTAGATCAACTTATTAAAATTGAAGAGAGAGAAATTGGTGGCAGTGGACTGAAGCCTTATTTAATGTATTTGAAGCAGAACAAGGGCTACATATATGCTAGTCTTGTTGCTATTACTAATATTATTTTTGCATCTGGGCAAGTATTTCAGAACTCATGGCTTGCTGCTAATGTTCAGAATCCCTGTGTAAGCACATTGAATCTTGTTCTGGGGTATACAGCCATTGGATTTGGTTCAATCGTTTTCTTGCTATCTAGAGCTCTGTTTGTAGTTGATCTTGGTCTCCGGACATCAAGGCCTCTATTTTCTCAACTACTTAATTCCCTATTCCGTGCACCCATGTCTTTCTTCCATTCCACCCCACTTGGAAGAATAGTGAGCCGTGTAAGTACTCAAAACTGGTAGTACTATAGGAATCTGACTTATTTCAATTTGACCCATGCTAATTTTCACTTAAATTTATGATGCAGGTATCGTCTGACTTAAGTATCGTCGATCTCGATGTTCCATTTACTTTGTCTTTCAGTATTTGTGCCACACTAAATGCATACATCAATTTGGGTGTTTTATGCTTCTTTACATGGCAAACTTTGCTTGTTGCTGCACCGGTTATCATCATGGCTGTCAAATTGCAGGTAATCTTGTATAATCCCATTTTTATACACGATCTAGTCTCTCTAAGCTCTTATTCGCATGATCTTATTTTACTTAAATATTTCAATGCAGAGGTACTACTTGGCCTCCTCGAAGGAATTGATGAGGATCA
This sequence comes from Puccinellia tenuiflora, assembly GCA_012064385.1. Classification (NCBI taxonomy): domain Eukaryota; kingdom Viridiplantae; phylum Streptophyta; class Magnoliopsida; order Poales; family Poaceae; genus Puccinellia; species Puccinellia tenuiflora. Next base: position 76,119 of record QRDG01001881.1, on the reverse strand, counting down.
ATGGCACTACAAAATCTCTAGTCGCTAGTCATCTTGGAGAATCGATTGCAGGAGCAGTTACAATAAGAGCATTTAAGCAAGAAGATCGTTTTTTTGCAAAAAGTTTGGAGCTTATCGACAATAATGCGAGCCCAGCTTTCCACTGTTTTGCTGCAACTGAATGGTTGACTCAACGCTTGGAGATAATGGGTTCTGCTATTCTTTCAGTATCCACACTTGTTATCACTCTTCTTCCTGCAGGAGCTTATAGCCCTGGTGAGACATGTGAAACTTTATTCAAGGGAATGCAATGTTTTGTAACCTTTAGTTAACTTGCTCTTTTTCCCATCGTGCTAACCATTGTTTTCCAAAAGTTTTGACGTAAATTTTGAGATTACATTGCATCGTTTTCCCTGGCATAAGTAAAAATATTATATCGCTACTCATTGCTTTTCTCAGAATCGCCGTTCAGCTTATATCTCACTAATCAGGCATATTGGACAAACTGTCTTCCCATAGCTGTTACACAGTACCATCTTGTTAGGTGCTCCTTCACCCCTCCTTTTGTTGCATGACCATATTTTTAGACATTTGTCTTGGTGTCTGCTGCTCCTACCTCTTTTTGTAGCTTCACGCGTCTTGCTCCTTTGCTTGTCCATCCTCAAGAGGTTGCTTAACTGTAAGGCATTTTGTCGAGATGAGTTCACCACTTTCCTCAGCCAGTTCACAGCATGGCATATTTGGAAGCATCACAATGTGTTCATATTTGATAGCTAGCAACTATGTATCACGTGCCTACTTGAGGACATCAAGGAGGATATGCGAACATGCCAACATGGAGTGCTGATGGTGCTGCAGATGTTTCTCCCAGGCGGCACTGCTACTTACGGTTGCGCGTGTGTTGTATGATAATAATGGGGTGCCTATAAGCCTTGTAAATACATTTTTTTCTCGAACAATCCATCGAGACGCAAGCTTTGCATTTTTTCGTGGCAAGGTCTGACAATTGAGTTGGTGAAATTAACAAAAGGATCAACATTCACTTAGGCCAGAAGTCACAACCGTGATATGTTGCAAGAAAAATTTGCAAAAGAAAAAAGAAAAGCACATAGAAGATTATAGTTGCACTGGAACAAATTTGTGTTCAGATATCATGATGGTTCAGAGCTTATTTATGTAGTTATGTATGTTTTTCTTGTACTATTCATATGTATGTAGATCTATATTCCTGTCAATTTTCTTATTGAATTTTACATATGTGAGCTTATCATTCTATAGAACCGCATCACTTCTTGTCCTTTTAGAAGTTGCTCAGCAAATGAAAATGAGAACTAGATTAAGACAAGCGCATCGTTATTAATATTGGCCTAAACAATTCCGCAGGTGCTGTAGGGATGTTGCTCTCTTATGGTCTGTCACTTAATATGTTATTCCTGTTCTCTATACAAAATCAGTGTTCTCTTGCAAATCAAATCATCTCTGTTGAGAGGTTGAGCCAGTACATAGGTATTGTAAGTGAGGCACCATATATTGTGAAAAATCATCAACCACCAGATGCTTGGCCCTCTGTGGGTAAGATAGAAATTGAAGGTTTGGAGGTAGGTGATTAAAAACTAGTTTCTTACTTATCGCCCATAGACATGATCAGCATTAATTGCTCATGCATTTTACATAGACAATCAATTTTTGTTTGCGGGTGACAACTGATATTTGATGTAGCAGATAAAATATACTGAAGATGCTTCTCCAGTACTTCATGGAATTACCTGCACATTTCAAGGTGGAGACAAAATTGGGATCGTGGGTCGAACAGGAAGCGGCAAGACAACTTTAATTAATGCAATTTTTCGTCTTGTTGAGCCTTCTGGAGGAAAGATAATCATTGATGACCATGACATCACAGCAATGGGTCTCCATGACTTGCGATCTCGAATTGGTCTTATCCCTCAAGATCCTATACTCTTTTATGGTTCCATAAGACATAATTTGGATCCTCAAGGACAATTCTTGGACGAACAAATCTGGGAAGTATGTTCTCATATGCTGTTACTAATTTGATCATTTTCAATTTTCTATGTTAAAATAATTTGGTGTTTTTCTTTAATATTTTTCTATGATGAAGTAAGAATAGTAAATATAAAAGAATGGAAGGAGGCATTATATAATTTCGTAATAGTCCCCTCTCCCCAATAAACAGTTTATTGGAAGCTAAGACACATTTATGACCAATCCTTTTCCAGGTTCTAGGCAAATGTCAACTGATTGACGCAGTTAAAGAAAAGCAAGGATTGGATTCACATAGTAGGCCTTTTCAACCTCATTCTCTTTTATAGAACTTGCAGTAATTATATTACATTTCTCTTTCTTTGTCCAACAGTTGTGGAGGGAGGATCAAACTGGAGCATGGGCCAAAGGCAGTTACTTTGCTTGGGCCGTGCATTATTGAGAAGAAGCCGCATCTTGATCCTTGATGAAGCAACAGCATCAATCGATAATGCAACTGATGCGATTATTCAGAAGATAATCAGGACAGAATTCAAGGACAGCACAGTTATCACAGTTGCACATCGGATACCAACAGTGGTGGATTGCACAAGGGCACTTGTTATTAACAACGGTATGCATGCATCTAATCAGTCGCATTATTGTTTTCCACTTTGCGTGTGGTGTTAACTTACAAATATTGTTTGGTACCAAGAGACTCTATCAGCAAATGGATGTGTGAGGGTTCTTGCCTTCAACTCATCCTCGGTAGCATTATGTTGCAGTGTACTTATACATTTCCACCAGTTGTCATGAATTGAACCCAACTCTTAATATTCTGAACATTTCATGTTATGCATAAGTAGTGTATAAAAACCCATTACTCCGATGGGAATCAGTGTCTTTTTGGTGATTTGATATGGGGAAGAAAATAGTCGAAGAATGTAATTTTTTTGTAGACCCTTGATCTGAGTATCTGACAGTGTAGCCATGGACGGGGGAACTGGGGAAGAAATTTGGCGGGTAGATGGCGATGGTACTGACATGGTAACTAGGATAGAGATGAGTTGGGCTAAGTGACTGCTCTATCTCATGGTAAAATCCATTACAATATGGAGCATCTTCTTTATATAGAGCTTTCCATTTAGGTTAGGTTAGCTACTGCAAGCGCATACATATGAATCAAACTGTTCAAATTTATCATTTCCCAATAAAAGCCCCATTCATATCTGGAATCCTTCTCAGCAATAGCAGTAGATCCCACATTTAATAGGGTTATATGGGATAGGAGGCCTTCAAATATACCCCCCACCATTCTCAATCAGCTTAAGCTGTGTGCAAACTGAGTCCTGCATGCTATTTTGTGAAAATTCATTATAGGTACTCAGACATTAATCCCCAATGTTTTTGTTCCTTATGTCAGTTTTACTAGTTTCTATCATTCTCAATGGCCACAGAAAATTTCGTTGCAGGCTGACATCTACATTTTTGCTTATCCTGCAGGGAAAATGGTAGAATACGATCAACCACAGAAACTGATGGAGACCGAAGGATCTTTCTTTAAGGATCTTCTGAACGAGTACTGGCTGCAAGCATCGAAAGGAGGCTTATAGATTGCTTTTAGAAGAATTGTACCATGATCTATGGTTCAAAAAATCACTATTATGACTTTTCCCGAATAAATGTTCTTGCTCCAAAAAAAAAAGTATTCTTAACAGTTAGGTTCATTTATTAGGATAGACAAGATACGACCTAAGAGCATCTCCAGTGGCGGCTCTAAAAGTACCCCAAAAGGCCCCTTGGGGTACCGGACACGAAAAACGGTCACATCGGCACTCCCAAAGGACCGGCATGACCTGATTCCCTTAAGCCGGCCTCCAAACTTGGAGGCCTGCTCGGGGGCGTCGGACAAGGCCTCCGATAGGGGGCTGCCCCCCTGTCATACACACAAGCGACGATTTCCTACGCAGACGTTAATGACGTCGTGCAGCAGGCCGGTATGCGCGTAAATGGCGGCCACTTCCTCAAGCAACGCAGGCGGCGTAGCGAGGCAGACGGCAATGACTTGACAGGACCAACAGGTGACACGTCGCATTAAGGTACTCCCAGAGCGAGCGCCGTCATGACGCGCAATCCATAGCACCGACACCTCGGTCTACTTGCCTCCCCTTGACAGTGTATATGAGGTCGATACGTGCCCCGGCTCGTCACATCATTCCGCTGCTTGCCACTATCCCCCATTCCGCCTGCTCTCCACCACCGCCACCATGTCGCACAACTATGAAGCCGGTGGCAGTTCCACCAGACCGTTTCGGTAAGGCCATATCCTCACGACCGATGAGGCGTGCCAGTTCCACCGGTATGGACTTCTCATGCAGACGGACTCGGCGTGCCACCATTGCCCACCACAGAGGAGGTGCTCAAACACGTCATCCTAGCGTAGCGGGACAAGATGACGGAGGCGGAGCGCAACCTCCTCGAGAAAACGTCGGCAACTGGGGGCGTGGAGCGACCACTTCACCTAGGAGCGCGACGCCTCGTTGGGCTCGTACGACGCCATGTGGCTGCCGACGCGCTACCACTCCCCCGGCCAACACTACTGGTGGGAGACAACTGGCCACACAGTGGCCATCGCCATCGGTATATATCACCCGCCGCCACGCCAAAACGGCAAGCACCATCCCGTTTCGCTTGCTACCTGTCATGGCGCCGCCTCCACCGCTGAAGCATCAATGTGGAGGTGACTGCTTTGCATAGTGTCATGGCAGCGATAGCAGTAGTAGTGGAAGTTGCAGTGGCATGCACGCCACGCCACATCGTCCACGAGCATGCGACGTCGTCATCTGGGACATCCAGCATCGACGTGCGTGAGCGCGCCCGTTCCCACCAAACGGTTGTCTCTACCTCCGCCGCTGCCACGACACACTAGCGAGGGAGGTTATAGAGGAGCCGGTCGATGTGCCGCCAGACCGCGTCCCCTCGCCACTATGGGATGAGCACAACGGCGACATCCCCGGTCTCAACTGGGCGTTGGCGTCGTCGGCCACGGAGATCAAGCAGAACACCCCCCCCCCCCCCCCCGGCTTCCTCTCTTCCAGCGAGGCATTGGTGCGCGAAGCCGTATGCTCCTCCTCCCTAGGTGCGTCCGCCTCCAACGTCGTCTACCTCGACGAGGATGACGATGCTACGAGCATCGATTGGGATGAGCTCGAGAATAAGGAGGACTAGGCGGCGCCACGCCGATGTAGGTTTACGTTTAGATTAGGTTTAAACTGCATTGAAATATCTTGTAAAATATATAAAAAATAGAATGAAATTTAAAAGCTTTTGCTTTAATTCATCATATCTCATTTTTTTGTTTGGGCGTGCCGAATATGCCGGACAAGTGCACCCACCCAAACGGACACAAATTTGGTGGTGCCGCACAAAACGCGGGGGGGGGGGGGGGGGGGGGGGGGGGGTCCAGTAGGTTTCATTCTTTCACACCTACAAGGATAATAGACCATTTAGCCTATATTATTTTTCGATATACTTGGTTCCTTAAATGTAATACTTGGAAAACCTAGTCACTCAACTGTTACCTTTAGGTTTAACTTTCCGCCTAAGCGTGGGTAGAGCACTTAGAACAGATATGAAGATTGTATCACAATTATATAGACACGTGGAATTAAATCTTTTAGCAATGTCTTAAGCTCAGTGCTAGCGTTGCTAATTAAATAAATATAGATAATACTCCGCATGTTGCTGCAGAAATTTATAGCAATCATTGTTCTGTGATTATATTTGAGAAGTTTCAAATGTGGCAACATGACAATTGAAATGAAAGAAAAACAATAAGAATGAAAAACTAAATTAGTAAGAAACAATATGTATGTCGTTGTATTGTCGAATCTGGCCGGGACAGGGGTGCCATCCGGCTAGGTAGGGAGGTGGGTATAGGAGATGTAGGTAATTCCGGTGACGGGATGAGCACGAGTTTACCCAGCTTCGGATCTCGCAACGGTGGCGAAATCCTACGTTCTGCTATAATTCACTATAAGGCAATATGCGCCGATTACAATGAAAGTTAGAGCGTGCCCCGAGTCGTCCCTTAGGCCGGCTTATAAAGGCGTCCGGACCTAGGGATTACAGGAAGGAACCTAACCGACTAAGTTGCAGAGTTCTACTCTAATCCGGCTTGGGCCTTGCCTTGAGAGCTAAGTCTACTACAATGCATGCCGCCTTCTGGAACCTCCCCTTAGTCGGATGGGCTTCCTGCGTTCATCGTACTGGGCCGCTCGGTAAGCTGGATTCGGCTTACCACCGCTATGGGCCACCCTGGTACGCTGGCTTTAGTCACTTCCGTGATGGTACCTGTTCGGCATATCCCCAACAGTAGCCCCCGGAAAGCTTCAAGTTCTTCAGCGATTGGCTTTTGTCTCCCGGCAACGAGTTGTCCGGCAAATTCTTTATTCGTTGTTTAACTTGGAGCATTCCCAGAATCTTGTAGTCTTCAAGTCATGCCGAACAGCTTTGTCGATCCTTGTATGCCGGCTTATTATGTCTGAAAAACACTTGAGTGCTATCGACATACGTCCGTCGATTTGACAGGTCCGTCAGATTCGGCAGAACGAGTTGAACGGCATCATTGAATGCGGGGGCTAGTTTGCGTTTTACCGCGTAAAAACGATGCGTCGGAGAGAAGGATCTCCCCATAACGGCACGATCTCGTGACGTGTGGCGGAAATTTCGTTCTAGAGCCATTGCAGAAATCTCGGTGCTCTGCTATAAAAGCGGGTCTCCTCGTCTTCGTCGAGGACACGCCTCCATTCGCTGCAACCCTAGCTTCCTTCGCCTCCAGATCTCATCTCTCCGAACTCAAGTTCTTCCTCTTCTTCCCCGAGCTCCATGGCCTCCAGTGCTCCGGGTTCTCCCATCCTGATCGACGTGACGCCGCTTGACTCTGCGCTGCCGATGGGAGGTGCGGCATCCTCTGGCACCGCCGCTGGTACGGCCTCTGCCACCGTTGCACCGAACTCTTCTTCCGCCGCGATAAACTCCTCCACTGCTACGGTTGCGAGCCGCGATGAGCTCGCTTTCGCTCAAGCTGCAGCAAAAGCCGCGGCCACAGCTGCATCGACTTCTGCAACCGCCGCCGATGTGGCTGAAGAGGCCCGAGCCACTGAAGATGAAGATGAGGAAGCCGGCGAAAATGAAGGCGCCGCCAGCAACCCCACCCACAACTGGGCTTGCTTAAGAGTGGAGGAAGGCGAGCTGAAAAGAATGGCGGCAGATGGCGTCATTCCTCCATCTTCCGAAGCTGGGCCGACTTGGCGATTCGCCTTCGGCAACCCGTCCCCGACTCCCATTAAAGACGAATGGGTACTGCTTTCTTCCCACGTTTCCCGAGGGTTTTCTTTGCCGCGTTCGGCTTTTCTGATAGAGATCTTAGACCACTACGGCCTCCAGCTCCACAACACTCCCAATAGCCTTCTATACATCTCCGGCTTTGTAGCACTGTTCGAAGGATAATTAGGATTAGCTCCTAGGTTAGACTTCTTCCAACACTGCTTCAGAGTCAAGAGGTAGACAATCCATAAGGAGCTGTTGGTTGCCGGCTCTATCAGGTTCAACATGATCCGGGACATAGATTGGTACCCTCAAGTGCCGATCGTTGATTCGGCGAAAGGGTGGGCATCCACCTTCTTCTACTGCAAGGATGTGGCGCCTCCGAACAGACTACAGGGCTCGCCGCCTTCCAGGACAGAGCCGGCACGCCCCTGCCTTCATGGAAGAAGAAACCGGCAGCAAATATGCCGACTGACCTTGGCGCCATTAAGGAAAGGATCACGAAGTTAACCTCCGGCTCTCCTCCCCTGACTGGGGAGGATACAATAATTTGCTGGATGAAGAGACGAATCCATCCCCTCCAACATCGTGCTCGCCTCTTATGCGAGTACACGGATGACAAGTCTGATCCCATGCGGACCAGCAAAGAAGACTTGGAGGAGGACCTTTTTGAGGCCCGCTTCAACAAGCTGACCAAAGCCTGGCCTAACGAAGGCCAGCAATACGAAGAATCGCTACCGATGTACATGGCTGCCAACCCTCCCCCAAAGGTACTTTGCCCTAAGACGAACCAAAGTTCAATTATTTAGGGTTTCGGCTTTATTTTGACAGACTAACGTGTATTCTTTGCCAGATCCCCGGAGTCTCCACCGCTCGTCCCGCCACTGCACCGTAATCCAGCAAGGCGGCTAAGCGGCCCATCTCCTTTTCTTCGGCGTCTGCAGAGAGCCGGAAGAGGAAGATCCAATCACTCACGATTGGCGCCAAGTCGTCCTGCAGTCTTGCCGGATTTTCCATTCTTACTCCTTTGAATTTGCAGGATGAAGAAAGGCGCACCTTTGAAACAAAAGGTGTTAGCCGTGCAGAAGAAATCCTCTCCCGCTGTTCCTCCTCCAACTCCGTCGGTGACTAAGACGATGCCAGCAGAGGAACGCTCCTCTGCCGCCATGCCAGGAGGTCCGTCTATCAGCAGAGCCGGAATTACACCTCCCGTCAAGTGGACGTAGATGACAGGAAAGGTGACAGAGCCTTCCTCTCCACCAAGGGCTGAAGCTACGGCTAATGATGCCCCAAACTTCCCTCCAATAAAGGCGGAGGCTTTTGACGAAGAGGGCCGCATTAAGCTGGATTTTATGAGCCGGTTTATGCGAGCTCCACGCCTGCCCCGGAAGAAGGGGACAACTCTTCGGGATGATGAGCTGGGTGAAACTCCGGCCTATGACACATTTGATGTCATAGACATCCTTGAAGATCAGCAAAATTACTTTGCTAAAAGTTTTGAAGCCGGCATGACCCTTCTCCGCGAGCACTACTAGGTAATTATCCTCTCCCAGTAGCCCCCGAGCACTATGCCGGGTTTAGTTCTCCGACAAGCCGACATAGTGGTCCGAGTTACTGCGTATGCAGATTTGTAGCCCCCAAGCGATGAGACATCATCTTGTAGCCAATTTTACTCGTCAATGTAGCTTTAGGCCTTTAGCACCTCCTTACGCAGATCCATCGCCGAATTGGTGTTGAAACCATCAATTTTTTGGGTGTGCGAAATCAGGAGATGCGCAGGTTGAAGACTGAGCTGGCAAACAAGGATACCATTATCGCCGGCTTTGAGGCTGATCGCGTCACATACCAAGGTATGAATGCCGGCCCCTTAGCCCTTTGTATATGGCTTTTCTCTTTATACTGCTGACATTATTTTTTCTGTCGCACACGCCATCAACAAGACCAAGGAACTTGCCGAAAACGTAGGCAGCCTCGACCGGCTCCGCGATGAGAACATTGAGCTTAATAGGCTAAAACAATCAATGTCGGCGGAGCTCAAAACGGCCAAGGAGAGCCTATCCAAAGCCGAGCAAGCCCTGGAGACGGAGAAACAGAAGCATAAAGATGCACTCCGTGAAGTCCAGGACCGGCTCGACAAACGTCTTGATGAGTCAGTGGCTATCGACGACCAGCTTCTGAGTAAGTTTTATTTAAAGACTCATACTCATTGCCTTTTGCCTTAGCCATTTGAGTTTATGACTGATCTTCGCATTTTCCAACTCCGGCGGGTTACGACCATGAGCTAACAGCAGATAACCGGCTTGACCGGATTTTGGAAGTGGGGGAACTCCTGCCAAAGATCCTTTCTTCAGGCAAGAAGTTTGTCGAGAAGTTCTTTCCCGGCAACCCCGAGCCACTGGCCGACCTTGCGAGCATGCTGGTTGAATTGGACGAAGCAACGTCGTCCTTTGATGAACGACTTCCGTCCAGCACCCGCGGAGGCGCGAAGACAGCTTTGGGCTTGATGATGGCACATTATCCGGAGGCGGAGGCTTGGCGCGTCGCGGCCGGCTTTCCTCTTGAGAAAGAGGATGGCACTCCTTTGGATGAGAAGGACCGAAAGACGATTCTCCATTCCGTCTCCGGTTATGCCAGCAAGGTCACAAAGATGGTCTCCCTCACCACCATCTTTAAGGAAGTGCCGTGCCCGCCGACTCCCGTCCAGTCCGATGACGAAGGCGAAGAGGCGGAGAAAACCACTTGAGCCGAAATTGCTCTTTGAGCCGGCTATTCCTGAAAGATGTAAATAATGCCGTTAAGTCATTCAAACAATATGTATTTCTGTTTGCAAAACAACTAAGTCTTTTGTTGTATATTAACTCAGCTTTTTCAGATGCAAATTTGCAATTTTTTAGGCCATCAGTTTTTCTGGCCTTGACACCTTAGCCTTTAAGCGCCGGCAAACATATTGAGGAACGACTTGCTGAGTAACAGGGTACTTAGGACCAATCTGTTTAGACCCAGAACAAGCGCCGCCTTTCGGTGCCGAAACGCTTTGAAGCAACCCGGCGCAAAAAGCTATCAGAAGAACATTATTTTGGCAAAAACGTTGTTTTTCATCACCTTAAGGCGGATTAAACACGAAAGATAGTTTACCAACAAGCAACACAGGCAATTTCGGGTAAACAGTAAATAACAATAGGATCATTGGGAAATAAAGGATGATACGGATTCTCGAATTTGCACATGAGAGGAACCAATTTTTATTTCATGATCACATTGACATGGTTACAATAGAATTTGCTAAGTGTAAAAGGGACGTAGCTGAGTGATATTCCACGGACGTTTCGTCTCATCTAAGTCGTCATCTACATGCCTTTTCCTCTTGCGACCTTTCTTCCTGGGATCTTTCTTTGAATCCCTTAAGTCGAGGAGATAGTATGACCTGTTTTTCAGTGCTTTGCTGATAACGAAATGTCCTTCCCATGAAAGGGGGAAACTTGTACGTGCTGCCGGCTTTGTACAAGCCGAAGCACTAAGTCGCCTTCTCGAAAAGATCGAATCTGCACTCTATGGCTTTGGTAGCGACGTAGATCTTGCTGATAGATGGCGGATCGTTGGAGAGCCAACTCTCTTTCTTCTTTGAGGATATCTAAGCCATCTTGACGTGCTTCTTCTGCGTCTTCTTCGACATAGGCTGCGACTCGAGGTGAATCGTGGATCATGTCGGTTGGCAATACTACTTCTGCTCTGTAAATAAGGAAGAAAGGGGTGAAGCCGGTCGATCTGTTTGTGGTAGTACGGATACTCCATAAGACGGCCGGCAATTCATCAACCCAAGCGCCGGCTGCTCGATGCAAAGGGGTTTCAAGCCTCGGCTTAATACCTTGCAGAATAATACCATTAGTGCGTTCTGCCTGTCCATTGGATTGCGAATGTGCCACCGATGCCAAGTCGAGTCGGATTTTCGACCGGCTGCAAAACTTGGATAGCTCACCGACGGCAAAATTTGTGCCATTATCAGTGATGATGCTATGCGGTATGCCGAACCGGGTCGTTATCTCGACGATGAACTTCGTAGCTATAGCTCCGTCGAGTTTCTTGATGGGCTTTGCCTCCACCCACTTTGTGAATTTGTCAACCGCCACCAGCAGATGAGTTAAGCCTCCTCTTGCGGTCTTGAAAGGTCCCACCATGTCGAGCCCCCAGACCGCGAACGGCCAGGTTATAGGGATCGTCCGGAGCTCCTGTGCTGGCAAATGAGCCTGTTTTGCGTAGCGCTGACAACCTTCACAAGTTTTGACGATGTTGATAGCATCCTCCTTATCCGTGAGCCAGAAGAAACTGTGCCGAAATGCCTTGGCGACCAGTGCTTTTGTCGCCACGTGATGCCCACACTCGTAGGAGTGGATTTCCTGGAGGATTTGCCACCCTTCCTCTGGAGAGACGCATCGTTGAAAGAAGCTGGATGTGCTTCGTTTGTAAAGCTGTCTGTCAATGATCGTGTATGCCTTCGCTCGCCTCTCAATTTGGCGGCTCAGCACTTCATCGTCTTTCGGCAACTCTTTGTTCACCAGGAAATTGATGTATGGCGTGGTCCAATCTGGGGTTACCAAGCATACATGGACTGATTCTGCCGACAAGGGGTAGTCTTCGTCGCCGCCTTTAATGGAAGGCTTATGAAGATTATGGAGAAATACGTCTGGAGGCACTTCCTTTTGCCTGGAGCCTATCCTGGCCAAAGCGTCAGCAGCTTCATTGTCGTCTCGAGAAATATGCCGAACCTCCAAGCCGGCGAAACATCTGCCGAATACATCGCCTGTATTCCGCCATCATGGGACTCTTCGTGTCCCAGGTTCCGTCGAGTTGCTGTACAACAAGATCCGAGTCGCCGTAACAGAGAATGCGTTTTACTCCCAACTCCTTAGCCATATGAAGACCATGGAGGAGAGCCTCATACTCTGCCACATTGTTGGTAGCGTTGAAGTGGATTCGAAGGACATAGCTGAGTTTGTCGCCTTTAGGCGACTTTAATACTACTCCAGCCCCCGAGCCCTTTTTCATCTAGGAGCCATCAAAGTGCATTATCCAGTACTGAGAATCCGGCAAAGGCGTGCTTTCCATCACCTCTGTCCAGTCTGCGAAAAAGTCGGCTAAGAATTGAGATTTGATAGCGGTTCTCGGCTTGTACTGGATGTCAAAAGCTGCTAACTCGATGCCCCATTTGGTGACTCGGCCCGTTGCGTCGGCATTTTTAATGATATCCTTCAAAGGAGCTTTGCTGACCACCGTGATTGTGTGATCGTGGAAATAATGCCGCAGCTTCCTGGCGGCAAAGAACACGCCGTAAGCTAACTTCTAGTAGTGAGGATAGCGTTGCTTTGAATCTGAAAACACCTCGCTAATGAAATAGACGGGGCGTTGATCCGGCCATTGCTTTCCTTCTTCCAGGCGCTCAACTACAATGACGACACTTATTACGAAATTGGTGGCCGACATGTAGAGCAAAAGTGGCTCCCTTTTCTTTGGAGCCGCCAGGATTGGAGCATGTGTCAATGTATACTTCAGCTGTGCCAAGGCTGCCTCCGCCTCCTCTGTGCAAACAAAACTGTCCGACTTTTTGAGAAGCTTGTATAGAGGCAGCGCTTTGTCACCAAGCCGGCTAATGAATCGGCTAACAGCCGCAGTGGAACCCGTAAGCCGTTGTATGTCCTTAAGACAAGTCGGCCTCTCGATGTTCTGAATCGCCTTTATCTTTTCCGGGTTAACTTCAATTCCCCTTTGGGAAATGATGAAGCCCAGAAGCTTGCCTGCGGGAACTCCGATGACGCATTTTGCCGGATTAAGCTTCATCTGGTACTCCCTTAGATTTGCAAAGGTTTCCGACAGATCGGCGATGAGATAGCCTCGCTTCTTCGACATGACTGCAATGTCGTCGACATAGATGTGAAAATTGCGGCCAATCTGCTTGTCTAAACAACGCCGCATACACCTTTGGTAAGTAGCACCGGTGTTTTTCAAGCTGAAGGGCATTGCGACATAGCAGTAATTGCCATATGGCGTGGTGAAGGACGTCTTGATTTGATCTGACTCCTTCATCTTTATCTGATGGTAACCCGAATAAGCATCCAGAAAACACAGCAACTCGGAGCCGGCAGTTGAATCAATGACCTGATCAATACGTGGTAAGGCGAACGGATCTTTAGGACAAGCTTTGTTTAAGCCGGTGAAATCAATGCACATACGTAGCTCGGAGGTGTTTTTCTTTGGGACGAGGACGGGATTTGCCAACCAATCAGTGTGGATGACTTCTCGGATGAACTTGGCTGCAGTGAGCCTTAGGATCTCCTCGGAACACCTGGCATGTCAGAAGGTGACCAAGCAAAGATGTCCCGACTCTCACGGAGAAACTTGACGAGCTCGCTTTCCTATTTTTCGTCGAGGCCGGCACCAATGATGGCCTCCTTTGTCGGGTCGTCCTCTGTGAGCTTGATTTTCTTGGCGTCATCCTTTGGCTTGAAACTTGAGTCGACTTTAGAGGACGGCTTTTCAGTTGCCGGCATCTCATTAGGACCCATTGTTTTCTTGAGGTCCTCCAGTTCTTCCCTGGAGGATTCTTCTTCAGCATGGGACATTGGTAGCTTCGCATTCCTTTGCCTTTTTGAAGTACCCCTTGATTGTGATGATCCCATTGGGCCCCGGAATTTTAAGCTTGCTATAAATGTAGCATGGCCGAGCCATAAATTTGGCGAAAGCCAGACGCCCGAAGATTGCGTGATATGCGCTTCTGAAAGGAACCACCTCAAAAGAGACGTCTTCCGTCCGAAAATTATCTGTGCTGCCAAAGGTGACTTTCAGGGTGATCTTTCCCATCGAAGAGCCTTGTCATCCCGGCACAATCCCATGAAACTTCACATTGCTGTGGTTGAGTTGTGACTCGGAGAGACGCATCCTTTTCAATGTCGCCGCGTAGAGTATGTTGATGCTACTTCCTCCGTCCATGAGTACCTTTGTCAACTTGTATTTGTCGACTATAGGGCTAACGACCAGAGCGTAAGTGCGCATTGTAGGGACTCTATCCGGGTGATCGCTGCGGTCCTACGTAATGGGAGTATCAGACCAATCCAAAAATTGTGGCACTGCAGGTACCATGGCATTAAGTTCTCGCCAAGCCGCCTTTTCCTTGCGAGACGAGTCAGTCGCTAAGTTGACAATGAGACTTTCAGTGTGCTTGGGGAACTTGCTGCTTTTTCCTTCTTTGGAGGCCGCGCCGTCAGACTCTGATGCAGCATCATCCTTCTCTTTGTCGTCCTTCCGAGACTTGCGCTTGTTTCTTGACTTGCCGGCTTTGGGGTCCTTGGCGATGTCCCGATTAATGTGACATTGCTGGATCATGTGGGAACTCGTCCCATCCAGCCTCAGATGATGCACATAGGGGTTATGCTTGATGTCGTCGTACTTCACCGTTGGCGGTCGGGCATGTCGGCTGTTTGTTGGCTTTTTGTCCTGCCATTTTCCGCTGCTTGGGCGCCTTTTCCAAAGGTGGCAGCAACTTCGTGTGAAGGGCCGGCTTGGTCTTCAACCTTTTTCTTCCCAGATTCGCGTCGGCGGGATTTGCCTTCTTCCCTGTTGTCATCGTCAGCAGCAGCGTATTTGTTTGCACAGGCCAGTAAGCCGCAAATTTACGACTCGTCGCTGAAGATCATGAAGCGGAAAGTCATCCCCTTCCACAGAGACCGCTTGAAGGCATGAATTGCCTATGTTTCTGAGACGCCCTCGCAAGTGTTTTTGATTTCACTCCATCGTGAAATGAATTCACGGTTAGACTCATTATTTTGCTGCACACATCGCTGTAAGTCGAATATCGACTTGGGGCGTTTATACGTGCCCTGGAAGTGTTGGATAAAGACGCGTTTCATGTCACTCCAGGTATGAACAGCCCTTTCCGGCAAGCCTTCGATCCACATGCGTGCCGTCCCGGTTAACATCAGGGGCAAGAAGCGCACTGCGGAGTGGGCACTGCCTTCATAGATGTCGCAAGCACTCACATAATCTGAAAGCCATGTCTCAGGATTTGCTGTGCCGCTGTACTTTTCAACCATCTTTGTGACATTAGACAAAGTCAGCGGTAGGATTTGTTCTCTGATTATTCTGCCAAAGCACTTGGGACCGAGGTACTGGCATCTCTGGCCGACTTCCTCTCCTCAATTAGGCTTCGAACATCATTAACTGTAGGCAGCTTATCATCAGCTGATTTTCCTCGCCTTGGATCGTCCCTATGACGGCTTTGGCTCACCCGACTCGCGTTACGCGGTGGGCTTGGAGACCTTTGCCGTCGTGGAGGGGGTATATATTTGGAGGGGTTATCTCCCTCTTTGCGCGGTGGAGGCGGCGGTAGAGGTGGCATATTATCTCTGTTACCCTCCCTTCGAGGTAGATTCTCCCCTTCTCGCCGTCGTTCTTGACGAGGTGGCACCGCCTTCTCCTTACGAGGATCCTCCTTTTGTTCCCGGCTTCGATGTCCTCCACGATTGTTGCCGGCTT
This sequence comes from Puccinellia tenuiflora, assembly GCA_012064385.1. Lineage (NCBI taxonomy): Eukaryota > Viridiplantae > Streptophyta > Magnoliopsida > Poales > Poaceae > Puccinellia > Puccinellia tenuiflora. The sequence continues at coordinate 60,306 of QRDG01001881.1, read as the reverse complement.
CACGAGACTCCGCACCCTTACGTGGTTGCTTGTCCTTCGGGTCCTTATCGTCGCCTTTGTTGTGGCTGCTTGAGCCAGCTGGATCATCGTCTGGGTCAGGGGGTGCAGCAGCCATTGGCTTCTTCGCCGTCGAGTTGCAAAGACGGGATTCGTCGAACAACTTTCCCGACTTTACCTGTGAGTCGTTTTGCTGCTGCTGTGCCACCTCTAATAGATAAGCCGAGTACTTGAGGCGGGCGTCGCGGTCCAAAGATTTGTCGAACATGACCTCCTGGGCAGCCTGCATGTTTTTGGCTAGGGTGTTAAAGTAACACAAATTGGTCATCGGATCATGTCGGTGGTGGTACTTTCTCCAGACTGAATTCACATGGTCGGCTTCCCACTTGCTGCGGAAATCCAGCTTCTTGTGCAGATTCTTGTCGCGAGACGGACGGAAAACATTGTCGACCCCCTTTTCTCTTTGCTTCCGGATGAACTCCATTTCCTTATTGGTGAGATCGAGTTCACGCCCTGCAACCTTGGCTGCCTGCTCTTCCAGCAAGGCGCGACGCTTCTCTATGTCATCCAGCGATGCATCGGGAGGAAGTGGAGTTAGCAGTTCCTGCAGTTTTGCCATCCTTTCTTCATGCTCCTTCTCTATCGCTACTCCGATTGTAGCATTAATGTCGTCTCTAGCAGCCGGCAAAGTACTGGCTCCCTTCTTTGGAGCAAGTGGCGGCATAAAGTCCACCTTTTGATTTCCGGCTTTTGGAGTTTTTTCTTCGCCATTGGCGGGTTTCGAGGCGGCGGGGTCTCCTTTTTGGATCAGAGACGACATCACCCATTAAGACCTCGACTGGGCGTCCTAAACAAGACGCAACTTTCCGACTAAAATCGTCGAATTCTCCTTCAGATTCAAGGTCCTGCTCCATAGGGGCAGTGTCCCCGGATCTGTCTTCTGAGTCAGCCCCGGCCTGCAAAGCAGGGAGGATAGACTCAAGATCAGTCATCGATTCGGTTGAGCCAGATTCTCCTAAGATGCCAACAAAGTGGAAGTCCGGCACCGCGATAGTAGAGCTTGCGTCATCTTCAGAGTCTTCATCATCAGCGTCGAAAGCTAGATCTAGATCTGCCATCTCATCTGAGTCCAGATCCAATCCGTCTTCAAAGTTGCTGGGGTGGGTGGCGGGCATGCTTGAGGTGAAGCCGAGATCGTCCAAAGCCTTGGTGGTGAAGCCGACGAAGATGTCGATGCCGCCGATGGAGACCGTGGACTAGCCGGCGGGATCCTCCTTTGCCGGCGTTCAGAAGCCGTCGTTGAGGACGTGTCCAGCTCCCGTCTCGTCAAAGTAGCTGACCAAGCCGACCGCGATGGTGTCGCCGATGCCGCCAGTTGATCCCGCCCGGGACGTAACCCCGGACATCTCTTGCCCCACGTTGGGTGGCAACTGTCATGGTATTGTCGAATCTGGCCAGGACAGGGGTGCCATCCGGCTAGGTAGGGAGGTGGGTATAGGAGATGTAGGTAATTCCGGTGACAGGATGAGCATGAGTTACCCAGCTTCGGATCTCGCAACGGTGGCAAAACCCTACGTGCTGCTATAATTCACTATAAGGCAATATGCGCCGATTACAATGTAAGTTAGAGTGTGCCCTGAGGCGTCCCTTAGGCCGGCTTATAAAGGCGTCCGGACCTAGAGCTTACAGAAAGCAACCTAACCGACTAAGTTGCAGAGTTCTACTCTAATCTGGCTTGGGCCTTGCCTTGAGAGCTAAGTCTACTACAATGCAGGCCGCCTTCTGGAACCTTGCCTTAGCCGGATGGGTTTCCTGCGCTTCATCGTACTGGGCCGCCCGGTAAGCCGGATTCGGCTTACCACCTCTATGGGCCACCCTGGTACGCTGGCTTTAGTCACTTCCGTGATGGTACCTGTTCGGTATATCCCCAACAATGTAGTTTTTCATGTAAACCTTCACATTGGTGGTCAGAGACTGTTAACGGTGCCACCACATAGTTCTATAACCTCCTAGGAATCATCATAATATCCAACAGTAAAACAAGGCATTATCTGTACTGAAGCATGTTATGGTATTTGCAATACAAATATCATGCATGTGTCATAATTACTCAAGTTAGAAAATTTTCTAGCATGGAGAAAACTAAAAAAGAACCAACTATATAACAGAAATGTAAGTCTTTCAGACGACATGCCTTACAATGTCGTAAAGTTCTTTAGTCCCAGTCGACAGCTTGATAGAAATGCTCATGATCACTCACGCATTGCTAGGATGGTGCAGAATCGGTGATACCGTGATACCATCCTTGCTCGTTCCTGTGAGCATTCTGCTAGTCATCTCTATCGTGATCTAGTCCCAGTTTGTACCCAGGAAAGTCTCTGTAATGACCCTGCTGTTTAAAAAACGGCCATATCATCCTATAATGCTTCCAAGTTAGGTGTATTGATACTTTGATTTTTAACTGACCATGCGTGTTCTTTTACAAAGACATTATGATGCAGTATGAAGAAAAACATGATCGGGTGTCAATAATGTATTGACAGCTCACCACAAATGCTAACCGACCTGAAGATTAACATGACTTACTAACATACCGATAATGGTGAAATAAAAATTTACTGCAGACAAATTGAAGGCAAACAGGGTCACTGATATACATTTCCACTTCTATTTGCTAATCTGCTCTCAATGAATTACGCAGGAGCGGAAAATTAGACGTTTAGTGGACAACAAAGACAGACCAAAATCTGTGTGAACAATAGCAAGTAGCAAATAAATCTAACTCGAGAATGTTTGTGTTCGATGATTTGGGTGACTATTATGTTTGTATTCTTTAAACATAGCAAGTAGCAAATATTGTACCACTACAACTTCCAGTTTGCGACGAGAAATACAAAAAAGCTTGGCACCCTGCTCCCTCTAGGGTCTTCTCAGTCTGGCCATAACAGCGGTTATCCTTGCAATAAGTCAAGGTTGACCCAGAAAGACTCTAGTGAGTTGATCATTTGTTGTGGTCTTGTGGAGACCTATAACCTCATCCAGGTCTGTCACCATTCCCTATCCTACCAAAGCCTAGATATAAATGACGGTTACTCCAACCTCTATTCCTATTACTAGGATACTTGACAGATGGCGCACGATATTATAACAGAAATTCTGCGAATGATGCATGAGATCTCTCGTTGCCTTATCCATGCATGAACCTAAGAGCTCTCATGTCCGTGCAATTGTGGTTCTCTAAGATCTATATACGTTCACTAGCCTATCAAGTGACTGAACTTATATATCACTGCGTAAGGTTCTCACTGAGCGAATGGCAAGCAGACCGTCCACATGCATTGCTCTGAACTAGTCGTACCTACTCTGCTTCAACCAATACTTCTAGTACTTTAGAGTTCATTTTTATGGCCAAGTGGGCATGCAAATCAAGTAGATTTATGGTCCGGTCGGACCGGCCAAAACATCTATACCGACATCTTGTAAAGACAAACTAGCTCCCGTGAAAAGATATAGTACGAGAAACAGAGTGACATATTGAGCTTTTGCTTTGATTAGCAAATGTTTGTCTTCTGAAAAAGGACACTTCCGCCGGTTTATGAGGTATTCTAAATTTTGGTAGAACCTCCATTGCTTATAAGGACATTCATGACGAACAATTCAGAAACATTTAATTAACAAGTTAGTTCACACAACCCACCACGTGATTTATATCTCGTAGTACGATAAAGAGATATTTTAAATAAACAAATGCTTTCGACATTGGTTTAGAGTATATGTTGGAAATAACCAAGCTTGTCCGGTTCCCAGTTGAGACAGGTTGGTTATTTCCATACGTAAGTCCTAGTTGTTTAGGAGTACTAGTTCGTATCCTAAGTATTTAGGATAGTTTAAATCGGTTTGTGTTTACTTGTACGAGCCAAGCTGTACGCGCGTATTCGGCAGCTATAAATATTGGGTCTGTCTAATGCTGAGCTAGGTGAGCTGTCCGCATTGTAGTCATGTGCCGACTGCAGAGATTCATTTGTTTCGCATCCGTTCAATACAAAAGTTGTACACATGCACATGCAGCAGACCGGCCGGCCGGCCACTACGCTCCGAAGTACTGTATCAAGTGGTTTGCCAGCTAGCTCCGAAGTATTGATATATACCGTATCGGCCACTTCTTATACGGATCACTCATCTATAATACATCGTGGAGAAAAAAACTCATCTAGAATACACTTTTTAATTGATTTTTTAATCTCAGTTATAACTTTAGAAAATTATTTTAGTTTAATCCTATTTGCAACTGAGACTCATTTTTTAAATCTCAGTTATAACTAAACTTACAATTAGAAAATTATTTTAGTTTAATCCTATTTACAACTGAAATTCTCAGTTGCAAATAGAAAAATCTAGTGTAACTAGAAACATCTTAGTTGCAACCTCAGTACAACTGTAAAATATAAATATATCGATTACAACCCCATTTACAACTAAAAAAAAATGTCAGCTGCAACTCAACTTGCAACTAGGAAAAATAATGTTAAGTACAACCCCATCTAAAACTGAAAAAAAAACTCAGTTACAACTCAACTTGCATTACAAAAAATAGTTCAGTTGCAAACCCACTTGGAATTGAGAGAAAACTCACTGAAAAAATAGTTCAGTTGCAAACTCACTAGGAATTGAGAGAAAACTCAATTGCAACGCCATTTGCAACTGAAAAAAAAATCAGTTACGACCCCACTTGCAACTGGAAAACATCAGTTGCAACTGCACTTGTAACTGAAAAAACTCAGCTGCAACTCCATTTTCAACTAGAAAAGTTCAGTTACAACCTCGCTTCAACTAAAAAAAACTCAGTTGCAACTAGCAAAATCATTTTCAAACCGGCCTTGCAACTGGAAAAAAATTATGTTACATCTCCACTGGCAACTGAAAAAAAAACTCAGTTACAAACCCACTTGCAACACAAAAATCTCATTTACAACCCAGCTCGCAATTGCGACCGCACTCGCAACTAGAAAAAATCACAGTTGCAACATGACTTGCTACTCGAAAAAACTTAGTTACAACCCCACATGCAATTACAAAAAATCTCGTTAATACTAAAATTGCACAAATAAGTAAGTACTAGTTTTAATTGAGAATACTCTATTTATGCATAATATTGACAAGGATTTTAGTACAGTAAAAATAAATCTTTATAACTATGTGTTCATCAATCGTAAAAACGCGGCAACCCACGTCTTTTCCTTCTAGTATAGATTGATGGTTGAAAGGAACCAAAATCTCTTTTTATATAGTAGAGATAGAGACCGAGATTGATGTAAGAAAGCTTTACCAGCGAGTTATATGTGGTTATGATATGGTTAGAATTAGTGTACCACTAGAAAAACCATTTATTAATGTCTGAGGCTCAGTGGTAGTGTCGTTAAATAAATAAATATTTCCCATAGGAGAAAAGTAATGAATAATTAGTGGCTAGTACTACCGAGCTGTAACTGGCACATCATTGTAAAGTAGGAAAATATTTGAAGCTACTGTACAACTTTTACCAGTTCTATTTTGATCATGTATGTGTATTAATTGGAGTACAAGAAACTTGAATATGTGCACGGAATTCCTCCTTGATTGTTATTTTCTAGTTTTTCATCATGATCTTTCAAATGGTCGACTAAGCAGGCGACTACTCGCAAGAGCATTAATCGGAGTTCAGAGGTGATATCTAATTAGCTGTACACATATATGTTGTGATCGATTTGGTAGTGGAAGATCTTGATCAATTTCTCTACGCTTGCTCTTATATTTTTATGTTGTACTCCTTCCGTATCATAATATAAAACTAGCTGGGTGGCCCGCGCATTTGCGCGGCTAGATTTATGATTCAATAAATTTACAATAAATTTACTTAAAGTTAGATATTATTATATTTAAAATTAGTAAGTGATATGTTATTAGGATGTGAGTCTTAAATGCTGATCAACTGTGCATCTATTTACTTCTTTTTTTTGCGAGAAAACAATGTGGAATCCACTTTCGTTCTCGGGTGCGTATGCACCTGGTAATTAAAAAATATATTGTAAAATGTCAAAACATTCTGAAATAAAATTTTGTGGCTACATCTTTACATTCTATGTGTTTACGAAATTGTTTGACGGAAATTTGTTATTTTTTGTGGACTCGTAAAAAGATAAAAAATCATTTTTTGTTTTGCGTAAAATCGTTATTTTAGCACCAAATTTTGACTTTTATTATCACAAAAAAATAAGGATATTCATTCCAGATGATTATTTTTTTGAACCTTTAGTCCCATAGCGTATACATGAGTCAAGTTTTTAGATAAAAAAAACTCCCAGGAACACTATCAGATGAGAGAAAGTGTCATATTAAATGCAAACATTGTTCTTGCCACTGAAAATTTTGGAGCTTGTACCAGTCTCGAGCAGAGTAAATACCGAACCTTTTTCACGCTCACAATAAAATTTCTGTGGCATCTTCATCCAGCTGGTGTACATGGTTGTATTTTTTTTCAACTCTACACCTGTTAAGAACTATTTAAAATGAAAATCTGTAACAATAATATGGAATAACTTTATGAGTAGTTTTGGGGGAATAGAAGAGCATGATCTACTACTCCATTCAGCAAATGATGGTTGTACCGGTTTCCCTAACTCTCAACACTATTTCACGTCACAGGTGCATAGAGTTATGCTAAACCAAAAGCCTAACTGCCACATTTACCAATATAACATGATTGCTGGGAGATTACAGCAATAATGCAAGATGAAAAGCAATGGACATATTAAGATTTGGAAATAAAAATCCAGCTGAAGATAGAACAACGAACCAAACTATCACTGTAGATATTATGAGCATAATTTTAGTTACCAATTGTAGAAGAATAAATGGCACAGTAAGAAACATACTTAGTGCGATGAAACAGAATCAAACTAACAAAATCCTAATTGCAGTTTTTCCGATCAAAACAACATTGCAGTATGTAAGAATAGATAATGGAACATGATGTTGCGGTTTGTTCGGAAAACCATAGAGAATGGTCACCTATAATGTTGTAGTACAATCAAGAAATTGGCTGCCATCCAAAACTATACAATAAATTAGTTCTATCAGTAATCCATGAATATCTTGTATTATCTCTAAGATCTAATTTGATTGCATAGAATTTTACAGAACAGACTATGCAATGTACAATTGAAGGAACAATATGAATAGAGCCAATATTTCTTACTAAAATCTGCAGGCAATGAAATTCAGTATGGATGTAAATTGTTGTTTTCTGGTGTCCATGGAAGTAAGCATCTGCTCACCAGGCTCTGTACCTTTTCAAATCAATACAGATTGTAAAAACAAAAGGATAATTACAAATAATATTATGCTGCTAGGTCGATCGTATTTCAAGATCATATAGAAAATACGTGGGGAAGCTTGTCACTTGCCTAAGATTGTCAGCAGAGCCAAGCATAGGGCGCCAGCCAATGCTACGGCAGATGGCTCTGCAAGCTTTGCATTAGGACAGGCAGCGACAATGTGGCTAGTCCGAGGGAGAGAATTGGACCAACACAGGGAAGTTACCAAAGAAATAATCAAATTATATTAAGCTGACCAAACTGGTTTGGATGTTGATGAGTGTGAATGACTAACACTCAAAAAACACAATAAGCATACAACGAAGAATACTTCGAAAGAAAATTCAGGCATTGCCTTTCCAATATATAGTAGTATTAGTAGCCTTTCGTGCAGATCCAACATATTTCTCCCATAATCATATTGGGTGCAGAAATTTACCATGTTCGTATTTCTTCAGATTAATTTAGGAGACACAAACCCGATTGGAATTTTATATTATATGTATAGAAACAAATGCGCAGTGACCTGCAAACCATGACGGATATTTGTAGCATAAATATTAGTGAAAAAGGAGAGATACTTGTTCTATCAGTAATCCATGCATATCTTATATTATCTCTAAGATCTAATTTGATTGCATAGAATTTTACAGAACACAGACTATGCAATGTACAATTGAAGGAACAATATGAATAGAGACAATATTTCTTACTAAATTTGCAGGTGATGAACTTAAGTATGGATGTAAATTGTTGTTTTCTGGTGTCCATGGAAGTCAGGATCTGCTCACCAGGCTCTGTACCTTTTCAAATCAATACTAATTGTAAAAACAAAAGGATAGTTACACATAATAATATGGTGCTAAGCCGATGGTATTTGAAGATCATATAGAAAAGATGCGGGGGAAGCTTATCACTTGCCTAAGATTGTCAGCAGAGCTAAGCATGATGCTGGCCAATGCTATGGCAGATGCCTCTCCAAGCTTTGCATTAGGGCAGGCGGTGAATCTGTGGCTAGCCAAACACAATAAGCATACAACGAAGAATACTTCGAAAAGAAAATTCAGTCATTGCATTTTTCAATGTACAGTAGTATTTGCAGCCTTTCGTGCAGCTCCAACATATTTCTCCCATAATCATATCGAGTATTTTGTGCAGCTCCGACATATTTCTCTGATAATCATATCTGGTGCAAAAATTACCATGTCCGTCTTTCTTTAGATTAATTTAGGAGGCACAAATCCGATCGGATTTTTATATTATGTAAAGAAACAGATGCAGTAACCTGCAAACCATGATGGATATTTGTAGCATAAATATTAGAGTAAATAAAGAAAAGGATATTTCCCTTCATCATTTTTTTGCACCCTTTCAAAGGTTAATATGCAAAGCTGGAAAAAGATGCAAGAGTGCCAACAACCTGAAGACATGGAGGACAATACCAGGTCGATCATGTGTGATTTTTCAGCAATAAAGATAGCATTATTCGACCTAGCTGAAGCGCACAACAAAAAAAACTCCATACACTTTCTTCTCGCAATCCATCAAACGGTTTGTGTGAAAATTAATGGAACCATGACTTGACATATAATAGATGTCTCACCTATTTCTAATCTGTATCTCATGTAAGTAAAATTAGCCTACTTATTTGAAGAAAAATAGCAAGAGTTAATTCGTTGGCCAGGTTACCAGAAGTCGATGCAAAAACCAATGATTAGGAAGATAATAGAAAAACCAGAGATTTAATCAGTCTTCACAGCTGACGGGGACCTATCATGTGGGGAAAAATAGAAGGGATGCGAGAAACTGGAGACGTAATCAATCGAGTAGAGATCTTGGTACCGCCATTGGTCAGGTTCTTACTGACGCCCGCCATGGCCATCAGCATTGGTAACCTGGCGAGGCAAGGGATGGCGACTTGGCGTACTGCCTGAGACGGCGACATTAGGAAGAGGAGGCCGAGCGGCCGCGCCGCCGAAGCGATTTGACGCGGAGGCGGAGGTTCGGTTGGAGAGAGCCCAAGGGCGGAGACTCGATGATCTACGCGTGCTGATTTGCATCGTGATAGAGTCAATGAGTAGCACGAACAATTAAGCATGTCCACGCGGTATAGCTATTTCGAGACTATGATGAGATTCACATCTATTAATCTCGACCATTGATATGTTGTAACAGTAGCTTGTTTAATCCTGGCCGTTATTTGTCTTGTGTTTTAATTATATAATAGATAGATAGATAGATATTTTAGCTATCTACATGCGAACTACAAACGAGCAAAATGAATGAATCTACACACTAATTAAATCCACATACATCCGTATATAGTTCGTATATAGATAGATAAACATCTTATATTATAATACGGAGGGAGTAACTCATTACTTAATCAGAGCAACGCAAAAGATATAGCTCATGTAACAAAAACACGAGTGACAATTTGTAGTGTGATTTCTACTGATTCTTTCTACCTGTTTCTCACCTTAATTTTCTCCAGCCACAAAGAAAAATGTGGCTTCCTCGCTTAGAAAAGCAAGAACACATTGTGAAATATGTATTCCCTGATCAAGTATGGATAGCAATTCACAAATAAGATGTAATACCATGCATCAATGTCAAATAACTATTACATCACGTGATCCATAAGTAAAATATTCTTTACAAATTGCATAGCCCAAGGCTAGCTTGAAAACAAAGTTTGGCAGCGGAAACATAAGTAGCACAGAGAGCTTCATCATCTTCATGTGCCACTGGCATTCATGTAGATTGCAAGCTCGAAAGGTAGACGTCCTCACTCGTCATTGTAATAACCTGCAATATTAACAGGGCAGCCCAGGGAATTTGGGTCAAAACCTTGTGACAGACCGGCAAGTGATATACTAGTGTGTTATAAAATGGCAAGACCGTTGCTACATGCTTATTTGGCTGTATTAGTTTTCTGTTTTGTCAAACTTTGACATATTCAAATTTCAAATGAGGAGTTTGAGTAAATTTGACATAACTTTAGTTTAAAATTATATTTTGGGTAAATCCAATTGTGTTAGATTTGTTTAAAAGCCCTCTGTCTAGTAGATCCATTCCCTGTTTTTATATAAATAGTTTTGTAGCATTGTTTTATTTAAATGTTATGTATGCCCTTTTTGGGAATTTAAAAATAGTTTATTTATTTCTAAATTGCATTTTTGGGTTTTATGACATCATGCATGTTTTCAAAAACAGAAAACATAGTTGAATTAATAATTGTGATTTAAAATTGCATTTCATGCATATCGGGTAATTTTTGTTTGATTATATTGCTTGTATATTTATTCTTACCTTGTGTTCTTTGTTTAGAGTATTCGGAGAGTCCGGAGAACGTTTGTGATTGTTGCTCCTGCAACTCCTATCAAGGCAAGTGATGCTTACTGCATAAATTTCCTAAGTATTTTATCTATGCATGTGTAGCTAATTTTGAGCAGTATGCATGTTAGGTGTTTACTATTGCTATGCAAGACTTGTTTAGAATAGAACTCCTTATTGTTGTGTGTCTAGGAACCTATATGATAACTTAGTAGAAATATTGAAATGTTATGCTATGAGTTTTTCTATAAAAAGCTAAATTCTACTAAGTTAATGAAACTCCTGGGTGGATGTGGTTTTGTGGATGGAGGTTGGAGTTGAGTGGCTGCTCAGGCTCATTTAAATGAGTGCATCTGGGTTAGACTCAGGCTCATTTAGATGGGTGAAACTGAGTACGTGCACTTGTGGATTGCCACCCAGGGACAAAGAGATGTGAAGTTACTCCAAGTGAAGATTGCTTTTCCTGCAGCCACATGTCATATGGGCTCTGGCTTGACTTAGTAAGTTGTGTGGAACCGGCCCGGATTGATAAGCAGCTGTAGGGGATGTAGATGGGAACGGGTCAAGACGGCAGTGGTCGGGGAAATGCTTCTGAAGGATCTTGTCTCAATCTTCTCTTTTCCTTTTCACTTCAAGAAGGGTCAAGGTCAGAATGAGCTGATTGAGTCAAGTGGTGAACGTGCACAACCTCTCGAGAGTGTCAAACTATGATCATAGCCGTGTCCCCGGTTACGGACAATTCTGAGCAGCTGCACAAGGATGTCAATAGAAGATCTCAACATTCAAATTTCCTAATTAAAACTTGATGGGTGAACAAGGGTGGGAGACATTCCTGGATATGTTCCATGGAATTTTCGAAGATGAAGATGTTTGAAAAGATAGGATAAAGTTGGCTTTATGCAAAATAGCCTTGAACTCCACCAGCCAAATATGCATATAGTTACTAGGAGTTTGCCAATATGAGTCCACAAGTATCACTTGCCAGATCTATTTCAATGGTTCTGACCAATTTTTTGCTGCAACACTTTTACTGTTGAAGGTTGTTCCGACGACGAGTAAGGAACGGATAAGGGTTTCGAGTCTGCAACCAACATGTCTGCATGTGGCACATGAAGATGATGAGGCTCCATGCTATTTTATGATTTCCGTTGCTGAACTTTGTAAAATGCTAGCCTTTGGCTATGCAATTTGTAATGATTATTTTTCTGGATCATACAATGTAATAGAATTTTGATGCAATGTATGATACTTCATCCTAAACTGTGTTGCTAGCTATTCGATCTAGGGACTAGCACATAACACAAAGATCTTGGCATATTTTAAAAGGGCAGGATCGCTACAAAAAACTAATCCGTACTCGTGTCGGTTAATTTCTATGGGACAAAGAGTCAACTTTACATAAGTATTAATTAGTCTCTGTCGGTTATCAGCGTGATGTTCATCCTCGCAGGATCAACCGGGTAATCAGTGAAACGATTCTACTCCAAGAGTTCCTTCCACTGCAAATAATCAAGTTTCTTCAATACAACGTTGGACTTCTAATCCCAATCCACCACAATGCAAACCACGATTGCCATACGGACATTCCTGACGCCTTCTAATCCTATGGCTGTCAAAGTAGGGAAATATGACAACTGAGCATGTAACTCATTAACTAAGCTCAACATTACAAGCACCCGGCCAGGAACTAGCTAGCTGGCAGAAATGCTCGCACATATGCTACCTTATACACGTATGCCCATAAATAACAATTGTACTATTTTTTGTGCCTTTTTCGCAGCCGGTACATCTCAATGCTAGAGGTAAAGGTGTATATATGTATATGGTTTAGTGCTTGCGTCGCTAGATCAATAAAATTTGATCCGGGAGAAAATTATGTTTGGTTGAACAACTCTTGGTTGCCTGGTTGAATAAACGAGGGCACAGGCATGAATATACTAGCTAGCTAGTAGTAATTGGCATATCTTTGTAAATTAATGCTACTAAATAAGAAAAATAATTTTTAAATCAGTTGAAGTTATGACCCCGGTTATATATCTCTTTACATGCAGAAAAGGCATTTTTTGTTCTGCTTCGTCACAGAGAAATCACACAAGTATTATTACAAACAAGTAGCTGAGACAGAAGTAAACAAAACACAAATGGATAGCAAACCAAGCCCGCGAAGGGTAACAAAGACAAAACACAGGACACCTAACTAGAACCATTAATCAGCCAACGCCTCTGGACGCCCAGATCAGCCAACTGACCCTCTGTGTAGCTCTATGCTTGACAAAAATGATGCAAAAGCTACAAAGTAACATCGTAAGCACATGCCTTTTGTTGGATGTAGTTAGTACTTCCTCAGTATCATAATATAAGATGTGCTAGGTATTTTCATACGAACTATAGACGGAATAGAATGAGGGAATCTATACACTAAATGCGTCTACATAAATCTGTATGTAATTCGTATGGAAATAACTAAAATATCTTATATTATAATATGAAGGGAGTAATAGCTATATAAATGTGTAATGTGATGTGGTTTTCATTTAATATATGAATATACTCTCACCGTTTCAAAATAAGATATTTTGAATATTTTAATATGTACTACATACGGTTGAAATGAGTAAACAGAAATATTGAAACACGTCTAGATATATTCGGCTCAGAAAAAGGCGAAGTTCCTATCAGCTTCCTTATCTCTGGTAGAGTTTACATCAATTATTTACTCGAGTTTCATTCTAACATTGCAAACGAGAGTGTGAAAAAGCAACCAACAAAATGAACACATCGCAGAAGTATAACAACATCGAACCGTTGGGCTGATGGCATGGTGGATCGATCGAGAGTTAACGTGTTGAACCTGATGGCACATCACCTCTCTTGTGTTTTCACTGTCGGGTCTTGTGTTTTCTGATCCCAAAACTTTCTGACGTTGTGGTTACTCTGTTCCCGATGCCTGCTAGCCCTATAGCTTTCTTTGGAACCGATACAACAACAATGTGATAAGCTAGCTAACTTGCAACTGGCTAAGCTAAGCAGTGCACCGGGCAAGGAGTAGCTAGCAGAAATGCTTTGCATATATATGTGCGCTGGCCTCATACGTGCGATCAAAATTTATGATGAGCATATGTGTCCGATCGAACCACCATAGTTTGTGTGACGCGTACATCTTTATTTATGCTAGCGCACTAGTTTATTGATCCTGTTTAAGGCACTTATATTAAGGTAGCCATATGGTAGTATAAATGGATAGTATCATCATATCATCTTGACAAAAATCTTATGTGGCTAAGCAATTAATAAAAAAAGATATGGTAGTGGTATGATATTATGTTACATAATAATGTCACATAAAGTCAGATGTTTTAATAGCAAGTAAATCTTATACGCATATTTGCACTGTGAGTCTACAAACAAATAATTGTGATGTGACTTTGCTATCTATTGTACGAGGCTATGCATTATATGGGTAGTATCATACAAGTATCATATACATGATACTTATGTATGATAACCCACTATGACTAGCTTAAGAGTACTTGTGCCTCCTCTAGGGCCAGATGGCACTCCGGTGTTGGGGACCACCCCATCCTCGCTTAAATGATTCCTCTCCCCTTTATATGATGACTACTTCATGATAAACTCTCTATCCCCTTTACAATAGAAGGATCACAACCTAGCTAAACAACCAAAAGTACACCATGTCTCTTCAAAGCTTCCTTCCTCATGTGTGACATATTGTACCGATGCATTCCTTTAAAACTCTCATGATCTTTTTTTTTTAAGAATTGAGAGCTTTCATTAATTAATCAAGAGGATTACAATCACGCTGGAGTGTTGGCGCTAGGAAGCCAGGGATGAAATTCACTACAAACATCGCCTTCTCGCAACACTAACTCTTTTAGCACAAAGATGAGCCTCCTCATTTGCGTCTCTACTAACATAGCTAATACAAAAGCTAGTATACATCCTACTAAGATCTCTTACTTTCTGGAGGATGACAACAACTTCCAATTAATCTTCCACTGTCTTCAGCTTCTCACAATTTAAATAGGTCTTGGGCATCAGTTTCTGTGGATACCTTTTGATAGCCTTGCTCCATCGGTAGGACTTTCCTGTCTCTAAGTGCATAGGCCTCCATCACCATAGCATTAGGAGCGTATCCATACCACAATGTTTGTGCTCGAATAAGCATACCCATGGCATTCCGAACAACAACCCCTGTTCCACCTCAACTGATCAACACTAAAAGATGCATCGGTATTAATTTGCAGCTCTATTCCTCTGGGTGGTACCCACTTTTGTTTGATCTTCTTCCTCGTCCATATGCAGATTTGTCAAGTAAAAAAACAAAATGCATGGTTACTCCTCTCAAGTCTCACCCAGATATGCTTCCCATGATCGAATCAATTATCTTCTCGTTTATGTCACTAAGAGACCGAAGAGAGGAGTTTTGAAACAAAGAACAAAGTTCCACAAATAAATCCAAGTCTAGAATGTTTGTGTCCGATGATTTGGGTGACTTTTATGTTTGCATTCCTTAAACATAGCTAGTAGAAAACACTTTACCACTAACCTCCATGGATATATAGTAACATATATGTGGTATCTCTAGCGGTAAGCTGTATATATGGTTCAGTGCTTGCGTCTCTAAATCAATAAATTTGATCCGGGATGAAGCTAAAGTTCGATTGAACAAGCTTCCTGGTTCAATAAACATCGATACATGTACTAGCTAGCAGTAAATGGCATATCTTTGAAAATTAATGCTACTAAATAAGAAAAATATTTCTAAAATAGTTGAAGTCATCACCTCAGTTAGATCTCTTTTCATGCATGTGTCGCAACAGCGGAACACGGGGTTCCCCCTGATGCGGTCAAAGTGGGTCCACCACCAGTGAGCCCACCAAGAAGGCGAACAAGGCAAGGGTTCAACACTGGCAGATGGGCCCCCCATCTGCCCCACGGCAACCAAGCAAGGACGGCATCGACAACCACGACTAAGGGTCGGGTGTCCTTCCGGGGTCACCCTCAACCCGGCAGACGATGCGGAGGTCCCGGGGACCCGGACGCCCGGCAGGAGGCCAGGCTCACCCCCGGGATCCAGCCTCCGCACGGGTGAAGAGGATAAGCTTGCCAGCTCCTGCTGGAAGCTCCTAGAAGACTTGGGCGCCAAGAAGATGGAGGCGCCGCGCGGGGACATGGTCTGTAAAGGTGTCAGCCTTTGTCCGCCCGCCCTACAACAGGTGGGCGACCGCACCTAACCCCCCCTCAGAAGAATATTTGGACGAGAAGAGGCCACGTTGCCCCATAAGAAGAACCCAGAGCGGTTTTCCCGCCTAAAACCCCTCCGCCCCCAAAGGTTCCCTTGTGGGATCCCCTTAGCCTATAAAAGGAGGACCGAGGCACCGGAGGGAAGGGACGGAATTCCAGAGGGTCGGAGGCTAGGCTAGGTATCGCACCATACGAGAGTAGCATAAGCGAGAGGTGATCTCCTCCAGGAAAGGATCTGCTCGTTTTCAACCTCTAGCCAACACCTCCCGGGTTCTCACCCGCAACCACCTCTATAAGCCACATCATGATGAACCACTCAATCCAGACATGCAGGAGTAGGGCTTTTAGCCTCCGAGCGGCCTGAACCTGAGTAAACTCCTTGTGTCTCTATATTGCTTACTAGTACGTAGATCGGAGGTCTCGACGAGGTTCTCCCGGAAGTAGGCGTCTCCCAGCCTCCTTCGCGCCCCGTGCCGAACCTAAAAAGGGGTATCCTTTACTCCTGGTGTCCGTGATCCAAGACACGACAACATGTGTTTGGGAACACAATGTACTTCAAAAGATGCACTATAGTTAACTTCTTGATGTTTCTAGTATCTTCATCATGATCTGTTGAATGGTCCATCACTAAGCTAGTGCCAAGCATGTATGAAGAACATTGACGTGAAGGTAATAACTAATTACCTGTATATACGTTAGTTATGTGGTAGTGGCAGATTTGATCACAGACTGAGTGCAGTACGTTGTTGTTATATATTGTTCTATGCTTGACTAATACAATGCAAAACAAGATATAGCATTGCAAGTACAAATCCACCAAAAAAATAAAATTTGTTAGATTTGTCTCTTCATTTTTGTAGAGTAAAATAATTTGAATTTTATCATTGAGATCGGTAGAGTTTCACGTTATCTACAAGTAGGATTATTGTTTAGATTTATTTGATAATCAAAATGGAAATTTTGAAATTTTCAAAATACTGAGCTTCACGGAGCTCGGTCTCCATTTGCAGTTTCCGCGTAAGTACATTCCTTTTGTTTGATGTAATTAAGTAATGGACGCTACTTGTTGGCACTCGTGTGTTTTTGGCGTAATGGAGCGCACGTGAGCTACTATCCAATTTCCTCTCAGTACAATCCAAACCTAATCTAAAAATATAAAAATACATAACTTTGAAGCTGATTGTTCAAATCACAATCTGTTTTCACTGTGGTGTTCCTCACGACGAGTTCTTCCAAACTAGATCTCATATGGACACGTTATGATAACTGATTTTCTAATAACTTTCTGTTAGAGTAAGTTTGCCATAAAAACATTTTTTAGTGTATAGTTCCTTTTATGTATTAAAATGTTACTTAATTTTTTACCACAACCTAAAAAAATTGCGAACTGTTTGATTAACTAAAAATTTACATGTATATAGTTGGTTTTCATGCATTAAAAAGGTACTAAAAAAACCTTCTTCATTCGTTGCAAACAAACTACTTCATAATTTAGAGGGAACGATTTGGAAAGATTGGAAAGGACAACATTGTGTCACGAAAAGAAACTTTGTACTACAAACATGTTTTCGCATCACAACATTTTAAGTCAACTATCTAATCATGAAATACTGGAAACAATAAGAAACTTTCTATTAAATAGTTGCTTACGGACGATTAAATTGCTTTTTTGCAATTTTGTGGTACAAACATTTTTTTATAGAACGGGGCGATAGTTGTAGCATTAGTTTGGTAAATAAATCAAGTTTATTTTTGTTGATATTTGAAACAAAAATTTGTATCACGAAAACCACTTATGGTTAAAACATTGTTTTTGTGAAAAAAACTATGTATCACAAAATGGAGTTTTGTAGTTTAAATTTGCTTTTTCATGATAGAAAGTTGCTTCATGCAAAATATTTGTTAAACATGCCTATATGGGATCTCATTTCAAAAATCTTGTAGTAAGAAACGCAATGGTGAATAGTGATTTTTTACTTTGACACTTCGTTTGAAAGTAATACATTTTGAAAATTCGGAAGAAGTTTGCCTGACACTAAAACATTCTATTTTGTTTGCATGTCGTACATCTTGTCGGCGCCACTCGTGAAATGTTGAGATGTGTTAAAAGAGATAGCGCCTTGCATCGCTCGACCCACTCGGTTCAGACAACCAGCGAGTGCCAGAAGCACGGAGCACACACGCTCTTAAGAGCAATTGGGTTAAGTAAATGTAAACAATGGACCTAGGATTATTATGGATTCACATGATCTCTTTCTCCAATAAACATGGTGGGAACTGCCAGGAACTGCGCCTTCTCTGTATGGGCTAATATAGTTAATTTAGTCAAAGATTAAAATTTGGACCAACAACAAACATAAAACGATTCAAATAATTACTTATTCGGTCACACTGACCATATTAAAAGTTATTTATACATTCATTCAAACCTACAAATCACATTATTTTCTGCATTTTACTTTCAAGCAAGACGTCAATATTTATTGTTCTTTTAATTTGCTTAGGGGCATAGAAAACTATAATTGTGATGCTCTAGTTTTACCTTGTGGCTCCTGCGGTTAGATACCCTATTTCCACATTGATAGGTACAACAAGTATCCCCTGCATTTCGGGGTAATCGCGTGATGGAAAGCCATAGTGTTGCATGACATCAAGGATAATGTAGTAGCACCTCACAAAGTCCAAAGCTTTTGCATTGTCGACATTTATGAGAGCAAGGCAAGAGTGCAGTTGAGGTG
The DNA here is from genome assembly GCA_012064385.1 of Puccinellia tenuiflora. Classification (NCBI taxonomy): domain Eukaryota; kingdom Viridiplantae; phylum Streptophyta; class Magnoliopsida; order Poales; family Poaceae; genus Puccinellia; species Puccinellia tenuiflora. The sequence continues at coordinate 41,618 of QRDG01001881.1, read as the reverse complement.
AAAATGACGAGAATAGGTCTGCCTACATGTGAAGTTGTTGTTGTTGTTGCTCCTAGAGTTGATGAGTGCTTTGGCTACACGAGATAATGGCAATCATCTTGGAACTCAGGGTGGTGGGCCATTGCCATGGCGATAATCTCGGGGACCATGGGAATCAGACCGTGAGCTGAAGGTCAGATATGGAATCAGCCCCATCCTTGTTGGGAAGATGAACAATATTTTTCGTGTTGAAAACGTGGAATTTTATCAACGACAACTCATAAAAGTCGTTAATGCTTTGAGAAAGTCATCATTTATAATATCCAGTCATGACTAGAAGAATAGTCAATCCATCGAGGACAGGAGCCTTATCTAGAAACATGTCGGCAATAGCAATTTTGTGTGATGTGACCAAACAAATTAAAAGCATGGGGAAGGCAGGTCAACCAAGGACCTGAGTGGTGTGATAAAGATCATAGTCTCCTTGTCCTCGTGGATGACCACCCAATCTTGCATCTTGGTTATGCTTAAGCGCCTGAATGTGATTCTTGAACTTCCGATTAGCGTCTCCCTCGTAGAGGTAAGCGCTCATGCATAGCCCAACCAAAACATGCTTCTTGAACCCTTCCCTAAGGTTCTTATCGACCAAAAATAAGTCGGAATTGAGCCAAGTCCAAATGAAGGATAACATAAAGGACCATGACGAGTTGGAGCTTTTTAACGCGGAAAAACCTTTTGCTCCAGGTTCGGAGTTTATTGGTCACGGACTTGAGCTTATGATTCAGGATGTGCACTGTCTGTGAACGAGTAGACGGTTCCGATGAAACGGTTGCACCACCTCGACGAAGCATGGCATCTTTTTTCCAGAAATTATCGAAACGGGCTTCCTAGAGCCACTCTGATTGGGAATAACGATCTGACAGTGGTAAGAGAGCAATACCGGCAAGGCATACAGAACGTGAATGTCATCATGATTGACCAGCGTGGGGTTTTCTCTCTCATTGCTCCACGTATATCTATTGTTTTGTAGGTTGATCTTCTTGAGGTGAGAGGTGGTGAGATCATGCCGGAACTAAGCGATAATATTAACATGAACAATGAACTATATCTATCATTAGACAGTTGCATATCTAGGGGACTATTTGAGATCTTTTGCCCACATGCTACCATTGAATCTTCTGTGTGCATCATTTTGATGCAGAGGCCGGGGATCCGCAACCCCATTTCAAAAAAAAAAAAATGCTACCATTGGAAGCCTCGGAGAAGTTCCGCTCCTTTGGAATGATGAACACTTAGATCGAGATTCATCTGATATATCTACTAATATTTGTATCCGATCTTGTAATGCTGCCTTCATATTTTCAGTTGCCTATATATGGCCCAAACTCGGAAAGGGAAAAAAAGAGTTTTCCTTGATGAAGCCATCGCCGCGGCTCCATCAGACGACTCTAGGTGGCGAATCACTGGGGATTTTAACTTAATCTTACCTAGAGACTGACAAATATAATGGCAATGTAAACCTCAGGCTTATGGATACATTCTGCCATGCCCTTACCACCTGTAACCTCGAGGAGATCAAACTTCAAAACACAAAATATGTCCGGAGAAATTAGAGAGAAATCCCACTCTTGTCAAGCTGGATTGCGCTGCGTGCAACGCTGCCTGGGACCTCACATTTGACATTCTCGTCCTGCATGCCTTGTTAGCCTTGTCACCGTGCCTTCAAGAGACAAGGTTCACTGTTCACGCAAACAATTGCAAGCACACCCATGTCCCCTTGCGTGCATCCAAGAGACAAGGTTGGTGGTTGCATCTTGTTTGCTCCAAAATTGTGACCCCTATACGCTGCAATCCCCAATTACTCTACGAATGTTCCTGATGCCTTCTAATCCTATAACTAGGCTTGAAACCAAAGCAGAAAAATGTTATAGCTGGGCATGGCGCGTGCAACTAGTTAAGCTCCGCACCGTAAGCCGTTCGTCCATGAAACTGGTTGCCCGAGATGCTCGAGCACATATGCACCTTTATACACGTGAGCCTGTTAATGACAATCCTACTAGTAGTCGTTGTACATTTCCACAACGAGTACATCTGAAGGTGTACGGCTTAGTGCTTTCGTAGGTAGATCAAGAAACTTGAGTCGGGAAAAAACTCTAAAGGTTCGTTGAACAATTGTTGGTTGCTCGGTGCAGTAAAATGAGGGCACATGAGTAGTGGCTTCTAGTAATTGGCATATCTTGATGCTATAAAATATAAGCAAAATATTTTCAAAGAAGTTGAAGTTATCTCACTCTAGTTAGATATATTTTCATGTATGTTGTTTGAAACACAAGACACCTTTTTTAAGGAGGTTGTATCCTGGCTTCTACATCAAAATGATGCAAACACTCTTTTTATTATATTATTCAATAGAATTTTATAAAACAAAACATCGAGCAAGCCCAAGCTACACTATTGGTGATAGGAGTCGGTACACCTACAAACTTGTTGACAAGTGTACGTGGCCATGATTAGAACTGTTTGCCCTGACCGCACAACTACTCACATCATCTAAAATCGGAACACCGGTCCAGCAACACTTAACGCTCACCGGCATGCGCACGTTCTAGAAGTTGTAGCCATTGTGTTCCACGAACCCATCTTCTAAACATGGATAAACGCACTGACCTTGCCAGTCCTTCCGTCGATGCCACAACGACGATCGTCGACGCCACAATGACGACAGACAGTGCCACCACCATTGGTGCGTCCAGCATCACACGTCCACCGCCAAGATTCCATTGCACCACACAGCAGAGACTCGCCGTCTTCGGCGCAGAATAAACCACACCACTCCACCTCGGGACCCCTCTAGCCAGCACATACTCCAGAAATCACTCCCCCAGGAGGAAGAACGGCATCGCGCACCACCATCGTACCCTAGAGAAGCCCGGCGGATAGACAAGAGCTGCAGCAATGATGCCTTCAACAAGGTAAAAACGCAAATACGCCGTCACCGTCATCCATGAGCAAAGTCGGCGTGGTTTTCACCGATAGTCAAACCTTCCCAAACGCGCAGCCGACTAGATCGCCACTAACTGCAAGGTCAATTTTTATAGCATTTTCATCATTATTCGTTGAATGGTGTCGATCTGTAAGATATCGTCTAGCCGTCAAGAACATCGACGTGAAGCTAATAACTAGTTAGCCGTGCACAAGTCGATTATGTTGCAGTGGCAGATTTGAGCGATGGACTGACTGCAGTACGTATTTGTTAGTATAGTGCTACAGTGAACTGATCCTATGCGATAGCTCTTGATCAAAACGATGCCAAAGCATTGCACGTACATGCCTTTTGTTTTACGTAATTTAGTAATTGTCATAGAAATGTGTGTAATGTGATGTGTAGGTTTCAATGAGCGTATACCTAATTTTTAATATACACAATGCGACCGACCAAGTAATTATTTCAATTATTGTTATGTTTATTGCTTGTCAAAATTTTAATATTCATCTAAATTAACTATATTATCCACAAACAAAAGATGTAACTCCTGCCAGTTTAATTATCTCTGGTAAACTTATGTTTGGCAAAGTTTAAAACGACTACTTACACAAGTTTTACTCTCCTTGCTTGTGTGAATGTGAAAGAACAATCAGCAAAATGGTTGGGTTGCGGGTGGATCGACCGAAGTTAACTTGTTGAACCAGTTCTAATGTCTTCACTGTCGGGTCTTGTGCTTTCTGATCCCAAAACTCTCGTCGTTGTTGGGTTCTTGGTCTGTTCCCGGTGCCTACTAGGCCTACAGCTTTGTTTGGAAGTGATACAACTACAATGTGAACTAGCTGGGCTTGCAACTGGCTAGGCTAAAGCAGTACTGCACTGGGGCAGGAGTAGCTGGCAGAAATTCCTTGCATATGTATGTGCAATCCAAATTTATGATGAGTGTATGTGTACGGTCGATGAACCTTAGTTTCTACGACCCGCCTTAATAAAATTCAATAGGAGTTTCTCCTCCCACTGGTCTAGTTTGACAAGGCCTGGGTCTTATTGGCTAGCACATGAGGTGGTGCCAGGCAATTGAGGCTCGAGCCTCACTTCTCTTTTAATAAAATGTTATGAGAATTTCTCCTTCCATATTGGTCTAGTTTTGAATGAGTAATAGCAAGCGCCCGAAGAAGTGACTCTCAGTTAAATGCTAGGAATAAGCGTCGCCACCTTGATCTGCCAGAATCGATCTCCTCTGCCTACGCTTCGATATGATCTGGAATCCTCTCGTTGTCCTCTCTCCACCTCTCGTCTCCACCTCTCCTGATGTCCAGAAAAAGGGCTTGCACACCCTCTCAGGTTCCATCGTCTGTGCAAGTGCCGGAGTCCCCCTGGGCAAAGCTGATTGCGCCCGCGTCCGTGCCGGCTGCTCTGGCTCTGTCGACCGCCTCTGCCTTCATGCTGGCGCCCCGCAAGCGTTTAAGCGTTGGGCGCGAGGAAGGTGTTTATGTTGCCAACTGCATTGAAGAGGTTTCTCGCCCCTTGCGTGAAGGGGCGGCAACAATCAAGATTTTGTCGGCACTTGTTACTGGTTCTTTATAGCGTGTAGACTTGTGTGCTCTCGGTGAGACCACCGAGTAGGAATTGTTTGTGTTGTTGTTGATGATGTGGTCTCTAGGATGGCATCGAAGACTGGTGATGAAGCCATTGTCGATAAGCCCGAAAGGAATTGTTCGTGTTTGGGAAAGATGGATTTCTTGGTTGTTTCACCCCTCGTGTCACGTCCTGCCCATCACCGCAGCCCGACGTGTTGGTTGCCTCTGGGTGCGAGGACATCATGGGGACCATGGCTCTGGTGATGCATAGCATGCCCAAAGCAATAGGAGTTGTGTGGGGAGCCCTCTCCTCCTATGTCGATGGTGCTTCTGCAGGTGGACTCTTTTAGAACCTTGGCAGTGCTTTCTACACCACCACCCATGGAGCCCATCCACCATGTCGATAAGGTTATTGAGGTAGGCACATTGGCACCTAACTCTGTGGCTCTTTTCTAGAGACTTTTGTGACTTGTTCGTCAGTTTGGAGGCGGTTAACCCCAGATCTAGGTTAGGGAGATTGCTTGCCTCCTAGCGGAGAGGACTTAGAGCAGTGAAATCCCGAAGATGAAGGAGTATCTCAGGACTAAATGCAAGAAGAGTGGTGCACCAAGGAAGCTGTCTACGACTTCTCGGTGGATGGTTATATCTTTCGGAGATCTTTTTTATGTGGTCTACATTGGGTTTCCTTTGCGGTGTGTTAATCAAACTATCGAGAGTTTGTGGTTGTAGGAATTGCATGTTTTTGGAGTAGTCTGCATTTGGTTTTGTTGTAACAATTTTTGCTCTGTTTTCTATTAATTAACTGGAAAATCCTCTTCTAATAGATTGGGGCAAAGGTTTTGACCCCTTTCAAAAATAAATTATGCTAGCATTGATAGTTCACTAATCCTGTCACACACTTAAAATGGTCTCGAAGTCATATCAAGAGGACTTGTGTCCTCTCCCTCTAGCGTCGGACGCCACTTCGGTGTTGGTGACCACGTCCTCCTCACTTACATGATTCCTCTCTCATTTGCATGTTTTTGATAAGGGGAATATATTAATACCAAAATGATAACAAATACACCTAGCATCTACAACATAATCTCTCGTATTAGTCTAGACATCAAGGATAGGCACAGGCAAAAAAAGGAAACAAGAAAGAATGAGAAAAGAGGAAGAAAGACCCCACCGGAGCGATCAGACGACCGCAACAATACGAACTAACCGGCACTAATGACGACACCTACACTCAGTGAGAGCTTCTCCAAAGCGATGTCTTCAGGAAGATTACAATGCACAATCATTGTCATCGCCCAGTCTGACCACTGTAATGTCCCGGGGTTTTCCCCAAATTAGATTTTGTTTGTTTTTCCTTTTTGCATCATCATGACATCAGCATTATCGCATCGCATGTTTTGTCCGCAAAAATTATTTTTATTAAACCCTATTTTAGTTTTCTAAAATTGTCGGAAAAGATTTTATCGAGACGGTCGTCTCCGTTTTCTAAAATTATTTGCCAAATTAATTGCAAAAGAAAAATAATTTTGAGAAATTGCGAGAGAGTAGCCCAATCCGGCCCAAAGCCCACCCAACCTCCAAACCCTAGGGTTTCCTGGAAACTTCCTTTCCCACCCTCTGCGTTTTGCAGCCACCCTCTCCCGTTTTTCTGATTTTGCGAAAATGCCCTTCCACCCCTCCCCTTTTTCTTTTTTCCCCTTTTCTCCCTTTTTATTCTTTTTCTTTTTCCCTTATCCTCTCTTTTCTACCTCTCTTCTCTCTTTTCTTCCCCGCACAGGCTCTTCTTCCTTCTCCCCTCGACCCCCTCTGCTCCTTCTTCCTCTGGTCGTGGCCACCTCGCGCCGGCCCTCCCCCGGCACGACCCCCTCGACCGGCGCCGGCTGCTCTCCCTCTCCTCTCTCCCGCACCTCCTCGTCCACGACCTCGCCTTGCCCGAGCTCGACCCGCCGCCTTCCGCCTCGGTCGGCCCGGCTCCGCCTACTGCTCCCCTTCCCCACCGCGGCCGCGCCTCCTCGTCCCCAGCCACGCCCTGCCTCCTCCTCGCCCGCGGCTTCCTCCTCCCGGCCTCCTCTGCTCCGCGCCGCCGCCCTCCAGCTGCGCCCCGGAGCTCCCCGTCGTCGCCCGCGCCCTCCTCCTCCGCCAGGCCGACCTCCTCCCACGCCTCTCCTCCGGCCCCGCCGCCCCTGTAGCTCTGCCGCGTCCCCTCCTCCTCCCGTGCTCCCCATGGCCGCCTCTCCTCGCGCCTGCACCCGCCGGCCCTGCCCTTCCTCCTCTACCCCGCTCCTCCTGGCTCTCCCCGTGTGGGAGCTCGTCCCCCGTCCCTGCTCCTGGTAGCCCGGCTCGTGCCGTGCGTGGCTGCTGCCCCGCTCGTTCCCCGTCTCCGTTTGTGTCCGTACTCCATCTCCGTGCTGCTCTGTCCGTGTTCGATCCCGATGCCCGCAACGTGCTTGATGAAATGCCCGCAAGTGACCCGGCTCCTTTTCCGTTGCCGTGCCGTGCCCTGCGTGCTGCTGCTGCCCGCTGCCGTGTGCACGTCTCCGTGTTCCCGGCGTTCCCCGTTTTTCCCGACGTTCCCGGCCGTTCCCGACGTGTCCCCGTCCCCATCGTGGATTTTTCCCCGACGCCTTCCGCGACGTGAAGTGGTTCCCCGATTGCCTCCGTGAAGCCGTTTCCCGACGCCAAGTTCTCCGCTTCCCGTTGCCGGTGCACGCCGAGTTCTCTGATGACCGTGAACGGCGATACGACAAGCTCTTCCACGACGACCGTGAAACGTGCAACGACGAGATCTTCCTCAACCGGAACCCGTCAAGTTCTCCGCCTTGTCCGTTTGTGTGCCGGCCGCCTTCGTGCATGTCCGTGAACCCCCGACAACCCCGAAGCCCGGAACGCCAAGGTCCGCAACGACGACGACCCGAGTACGACTACTTCCACGACATCGATTACCTCGACTACTCCGACCCCGGACGGAACGACTACTTCGACTACGACGACTACTTCGACTACGACCCGAAGACGACGGCTTCCAATCCGGAGATCCTCGATCCGATGTGTGACCCCAACCCTAAACCCCTATATGCCATATATATCCGTACCTTCTAAAATCATGCATCATTAATCAACATCGCACCTTTATTCATTTAGTCGAAATTAAATAAATTTAATTATGGGGTTTTGTCCAGCGCATCTATATTGAGCACCGATCCCATTTAACATGATTTGCCATGTGTTAGGAATAGAATTGGAACACAATTAATTTGTCATGCATCATGTCATCAACATGCCGCTTCTTTTGCCGTAGTAGTAAAATGCATCTTTTCCGTTGTCCAGTGTTCGTGGCTTCTTCGGGAATAGGACGTTGAGTTGATGTGAGCAACGACTTTTCTTCTACCTCCACCGGATTGCAGGCAAGTGATACTCCCTTGCTATATTTGCTTGTTTTCTGTCTCTCACTCAACCTATCTTTTGTTCCTTGCTAGCCTTATGTATCGATGCTTGTGTCCCGATCCTATTTGCATGTTTACCTGGCAGCCATGATATAGCCACACCCCCACATCCTAATACCCTGTTGTTTGTTTACCTTGTTAGCCTTGCGAGTCCTAGTGCATGCTTAGGTTCTTTGCTTCAGTCCTGTTATCTCTTTATCTAGTCTTGTTAACATGATAGCTAGGCTCAACTAAAATGGTAATCTTTAATTTTTGTTGCGATGGGAATAACTTAATAAAGATAAGGCACCGGCGGAAGGCCAATCGTGGTGATTTGTTCTGCTAGTGTCGCCTAGGACCCGAGTTCTTTTCCGCTGATCCAAGACTGAGCGCACTAGCCACATGTGGGAGTTCTATGGGCCTCCCCGCAATCTATTACCGGATCCTCAAACCTGTCCAGGAGCCACAACTTAGTTCGGGTGTTTCCATTTGCGCGCGTACAACGATTATGATGATGAGAAGGTAAGTTGATGATGGATACGTGGTTACTTACGGTAGGGTTGCGGGATGGGCGTTAACCGCATGTGGAAGGAGGGGCAATCGTATGAGTGTTCCCTCCCGAAGCCGTTCACGCAACGGTTAGGCCCACCTCGAAGCTTCGGCCGGACTCTCAAGGTGGATCAGTCCTAGCTAGGTGGCTCCCTGGACTTGTTTGTAGTGAAGGGAAGTATTGCGTCGAAACCTCCACCGGTACACCTCTAAGCGAGAGTTTCGATGCGTGTGGGTTCATTGGTGCATCCCTGCAGGGTGAAATCTTTTCGAAAAGCCGTGTCCGCGGTTATGGACGACTTGGTGAAATGCGCTGGCTAAAAAGATCATAGACAACTTGCACCTAATGATTATAACTTGACTAGTAAGATAGATTAGTTGAATAATAACCCATAAAACTTGTCCACCGTGTGAGTTGCCCTGATTGCTTCCTCGCGGGTGGTTGATCGAGGGAGTAATACTTGGGCGGGTTTTTGATGTGGTGAGTAGTTAGTTGGTTTCTTATGCGCTCTCTTACCTTGTCTCTTTAGACGGAAGTTGTAGCGTGTCTCTATAAGTTGTTAGTGCTGCTTGCCGCCGCCTCAATCGCTAACCCTCTTCCTCGGAATTCCAGCTTTGATATCTTGTGAGTATTACTTGCCAGTACTTCTACTAGTACTGACCCCTTCTGGGCTGCTATTCCAATACAACCAACAGGTTTGAAGTCTGACGACGTTAGCTTGAGAATCCATCCGGCTTGGCCTGGGCAGCGATATGGTGCCTTCGTTTATCTTCAGGACTCTTAGTCCAATTTGTTTCTTGTCCGTAGCCGGACGCTACCCGCTTCCGTTGTTATTTTGGATCTTTGTATTGTATCTTTGCTCTTTACTCGGTGAGTCGTTGTTGTATATATGTTCTTTTGTGGGTTCCATCGAGAACTGGTGTAATGTTATCACAATTCCACCCGCATAACGTGTGTGTTGCGATGTGCACATTATGCCTGGTGGGCGTCCTTTAGGATCGTTATTATGCGGATTTGGCTGGAACGCTCAAATCTACATAGTACCGATCTTGGGGCGTTACAACCACTATAGTCAGGTCGTGCGTTTTCATCCCAAATAGGCCCAATATCCAAACAATGCCTTCAACAAGGAACCCACTATAGAGTTGTCATTGCCAAGAACAACCAAATGAAGTTCATGCCTAGTGTTTTCACCCCGGAAACTGAGAGGCGGAGCTCAAAAAGAGCACCACAAAAAATGATATCACCATGTGTCACCACCCCCTCCCCCACCCCACTTGTCGAGAAAACTACTGTGGTTCGCCAATCATCCATCTCATATCATCACATGCACGGTTTTGACATGTGCATCGCCACATAAGTAAAACGCATGCACATAACGGGCAGTGAATCACCATCTTCTCCACATTCCTCTGTTGTTTACATGAGTGCGCACATATAGCAAAACGTTGACAGAACATTGCTCAAAATATCAACATTACAAGACCACTACATGATAAATTGTCTAGTCTCGTTTACGATAGAGATCACAACCTAGCCTAATTAACCAGAAGTACACCAAGTCTCTTCAAAGATTTCTTCCTCATGTGTGGCATATTGTACCATGCTTTCCTGTAAATTTCATGATCTCTTACATGCATGTTTCGCAAGTGAAAAAAAAAATACATGGTTACTCCTCTCAAGTCTCGGTCAGATATTCTTCCCAAGCTCGAAATCTTTTCTCAACTATATGTCACTGAGAGAACCAAGTGACGAGTTTTGAAACAAAAAAACAACGTGCCACGAAGAAATCCAAGTCTAGAATGTTTGTGTCTGAAGATGTGGGTGACTGGTATTTTTGTCTTCCTTAAACGTAGCAAGTAGCAAATATTGTACCATTAACAGTTCCAGTTTGCAACGAAAAATACAACTGCTCGACACCCCGCCCCCTCTCATCCTATCCTTTTAATGAGTCGAGATTACTACAGAAAGTCTGTAGTCTGTTGAACACTTGAACGTATGTTGTGAACCTATCAACTCATCCAGGTATGTCACCATTCCCTATGCTTCCAAAGCCTGGATAAATGAGAGTTACAGTTACTCCAACCTCTACTTCTATATATGACTAGGAAACTTGACAGCTGTCGCACGACATTCTAAGAACAATTCTATGAATGATTAATCATGAGATCTCTCGTTAATTGCAATGCCCATGTAGGAACATAAGGGCTCTCATGTTCATGGAATCATGGTTCTCTAACATCTAAATACGGTCAGACATAGCCTATTAAGTGACTGAACATATATATAGCTTCACAAGGTTTTCAATGAGCGAATGGCAAGCAAACCGTGCGCATGCATTGCTCTGAACTAGTCTTACGTACTCTACCTCCAACCAATACTTCAGGCACTTTACGGTTCATTTTTATGGCACAAAACAAGTAGATATATGGTCCGGTTGGACCGGCCACTAGTAGAAAATGAGGCTTTAGGAAGGGGGCTGGAGAGCCATTAGTCCCGGTTGGAACACCACCCGGGACCAATGCCAGGCATTGGTCCCGGTTCGACCTGCCTCCGCGCCGTGGGCCAATAGTCCCGGTTGGGCTGGGGGCATTAGTCCCGGTTCGGGCTACCAACCGGGACTAAAGCTCCGGCAGAGCATTAGTCCCGACTAATAGTCCCCTGCCTATAAAGCCAGCAGCCAGCTTCTACTGCTCTATTTTTTTCTGCTAGGAGGTGTGAGAGGTGGGTGCTAGTTTTTTTTTCCTTTGCTATGCACTAGAGGTGTTCGATGAAATGCCCGAGCCACATTTCAGTTCACACAAAATGATATGAGGTGCCCGAGCCACCCTTAGGCTTTGTCCTCTCTCTTTCCTCCGATCGATCGAGGTTAATTAGCAACCTAGCTTTGTCTTTTAATTTTATCTGTAATTGATACAAATTTTGCATGTGTCCGATATCATGGTCATTTCAAGTATTGAACATGTGATTTTAATTTTATTTGAATAAACTTAAGTTATGATATGCAGAATGGTGCCGGCGGCGATGGATGTACTGCGATCGACGCAGTTCCGATTTCCTTGCAGCATGTGCATAAATTTATCCATGTGGCTGAGACAACACAAAGAGGATGGTTTTATGCCTTGTCCATGTGGGACTGTCGGAACGTTAAGGAGCACTCTTCCTCGAAGAACCTTTAAGGCCAGCTTCGGAGGTTTCATGCCCAGCTATAATTGTTGGACTAAGCACGGAGAAAGAGGGTTATGATACGATGATGGAGAGAGAACTTCGTATGTCTCTGAAGATACGGGACACTGCGATGGAAGACAATGAGAAGAAAGGTGAAACCACTAGTAGAGAAAGGGGCAACAACACCGGTTGTATTGACCTTTAGTACCGGTTGTGCAACCGTACTAAAAGGTCGGCACTAAAGGGTCACCCCTTTAGTACCGGTTTTATATACAACCGGTACTAAAGGCCCTCCACGTGGGCACAGCAGCGCGCGCGCAGGCGGAGGACCTTTAGTACCGGTTGGTAATACCAACCGGTACTAAAGGTTTCTGCATTTTTTGCCCCCTTATTTTTTCAGGGAGGTTTAGGTTTTCGGTTTTATTTCTTTTCGCTTATTTTTCGGGGTTTAGGGTTTCTGTTTTTTTCCTTTTCGCTCATTTTTCAGGGTTTCGGAGGAGAGCACGTATAAAATACACACTACACATATAAAGTACTCACTACACATATAAAGTACTCTCGTTAATTACATATAAAGTCATAATTACAATGGAGATCAACGCTAGCTTGTACATGCACGAGTGAGTCTATTTTTCGACATAGTAGAATTCACCGAATTCATCTATGACATGCGTCAGCATGAATCCCGCCAATTCCTCCGCAATAGCTTTTACGCGGTTTTGTGGTAGGAGCTGGTTCCGCTTCCTTGACATCTTTAAAAGAAGGAGATCCGGTCAGTTATGATCGAAACTAAACACAATTGATGGTTGCAAAATAAAAGTTGTATATTTACATACCTCTCGATTTCTTACATTATTGACTCTCTCATTGACCCTCATGTGAATATACTCGCAAACGTAGTATCCACATAGTTGAGTCCCCTGTGGTTGTCGCAGACACCACTATACAAGAATATAATTTAATCAAATAATAATCAAGAGAATGATAATGGTATTAGAAAGATACACAGACCTATATACGTAGTAGTACTTACATTGTTAGCCTTGAACTCCAGCTTATCTTTCCATTCACCGCGTTCTTCCGCGATGAACTTTCTCCAAACCCTGCCGGAAAAGAAAATGAATTGAGGAGTTATTTTATATACTTTTGATATCCGGAAATGAACGAAAGTGGACGATATAGTGCGATTGAAATTACCTCTTGAGCATTAGACGCACGCTTTTGTAATCATCTTGATCTTTCCTTAATGAGTCCCAGACTTCAACTTCTCCTTCGTCGAGTCTAATGATAAACAGAATGTAGTGGAACCTGCGCACATTTATATACGCAGGTATTCAGAACTCATCAATTACACTTATTATCGAGAAAGCAAAATAGAATGTGTAAAAGACAGTAACACTAACCCGAAGTTGTAAGGAAAAAGTATTTCCTTTTTGGTACTTTGTCGCTTAAAAAACGTTAGCAAACGGTCCTCTGTGTCCTGGACATAGAAAGGACTTTCTACGGTGACTTCATTAACTTTATCCGGGTCAATGAACCCAATGTCCCAGATTCCACCCATTCGGCATTCACGAATCTTCATTCTGCATAATAGCATACAAAAGAATGTTGTGAGGATAATTACAAGCAATGAAACGAGCTTAACTATAAATAATTAAATTACACGAATAAATTACTTACAGACAATAGCAGCTGATGATAGATTTGTCGAGAGCAAGTTGATTGTACATCTGAAAAAGTTCGGAGAACTCAACCTGCACACCATATTCTCGGAAGTAGTGTTGGTCCTTAACTCCCGCCATGAGATATTCTCTCCCTTGTTTTACGCGGCCATGTACCAGTTATTCAATTTATATAACTGTGTTGTTAGAGCACTCGGATTTTCGACCAGAGGCAGCCCGAGTTCAAATTTAGGTTGAATTGTTATCTGCGCTATTTCATAACCCACGTCGCCAATGACAACTTCTCCATGCTCGATTTCCCGAGCTTCAGAAGGCACAATGAGCGGGGCGATCGATTGTGCTTCTTGTTCTCCGAGCTGGGCAACTCTTTTCCCGCACGCTTTTTCTTTCTCCGTCTGTGAGGAAAGTACCTTGTCAATACCTCGCTCATAGTCTGAAAGGGGCGGCTGTGGAAACCTATATAGGTTGTCAACGGTGCGATCTTTTACCTCGGTTGGTATAGTCTTCAGAAGTTCCTTCATGGGGTCAAGTCTTGCCTCCAGTCTTTCCTTTTTTTCTGTTCAAAAAAGGCTTTAGCCTTGCCTTGTGTGCTCAGTTTTAATTCCTCCATAGTCATCTCGCCAGCTAACTTCTCAGGAGCCTTGACTTCCTTGGGTTTTCTTGCACGTTTCTTGACAGGGGACGACGTGAACAGCTTCCGCTTTGTCAAATTACTGCTAGTGGGCGCAGCAGTCGGCTGACGGGACGGCGCGGGCGATGGACTCGCGGTGGGCTCCACATCGTCGGGGGAGGAGGGTGGACTTTGCTGTGGTGAATTTCTAACCGGAGGATGTCGGTGGCCTTGGCGCCGAGTCTGGAAACTTGATGTATTTCTTCTTCCATAGAACGATACCAAGCTCGACTTCTCCCAATGTCTTCTTGCCTTCAGCTCCAGGAATGTCAAGATGCATTGAGTTGAATCCCGACAAAACTTTCGTGACCCCGACACAAGCAAATCCAGCTGGAATCTCACCAAAATGGAAGGTTGCTCCAAGTTGATGTGGTAAAGCATAGCCATTCGCCACCGGAAAACTAAGGTTATTCATTGGCGCATGTAACTCACAATTTGTCTTCTCCGTGATATCATCCACGGGGTAGCGCGCCGCCGACGGTTCATCAACTGCAGGATCTTGTAGCTGCGTGGAACCCACGCTGCTTTTCCGCTGAGATGGGCAGACTTCGACTGCATGATCTTCTACTCGCGGCTGAGATTCCCTTTGCTGGGTAATTAAAGCCAGTTGCTCATTCACATCATGCATCTGGCTTTCTAATGCAGTAAACCTCTCCGCCTCCCTCTTTTTACTTCTGCAATGTTTTCTATAAGTTGCAGCGTCCTCCGGAAACCCTTCAAGAAAACCAACCCCGCCTCCTCTGCCTCGACATCGTCCCCAGTGTTCTTTATTCCCGAGGGCGAGTGAAAGCTCGTCGTCCTCTCTATCGGGAACATATTTTCCCTGTCGGACTAGTTCTATTGCGTCAACTAGTTTTTTGGCGACTCTTGTAATTCTTTTCTTCCATTTTCCCTATGCAACAATCAGCCCTGTGTCTGGGTCCAAGACTGCCCCATGCGCAAACAACCAGAACTTGGACCTGTCGGGCCAGCCATCTGACTATGGAGTGATCCCTTTTTTACGCAGCTCGTTTTCATAGGCTTCCCACTTAGGCAAGGCAGTCTTGTAGCCACCTGAGCCCAAACGATGGTGATATTTCTTCTTCTGAGCATTCAACTTATTTTGGGTCGATCGGGCCACAGCGACGGCCGATTTCCTATACGCCGCAAATTCAGGCCAGTCATCTTTTAGCTTCTCTAGAGCTCCGGTGAAATTTGGAGGTTTTTTCGCATATTTTCTCCACAATGCGTTCTTCCAGTTCTTGAATTGCTGGGCCATTTTGCTAAGAGTCCATTGCTTGACTTTATCCTGCCTCTTCTGTGGGAGATCTGCCTGGTAGGGTGAAAGAATCCAACATCGAGGTCCAAAGGGTATCTTTAATTCTTTCTCAAGATATTTTGCGCCAATGTTGGCTTTTTTCGGCTTATTCCATTCTGCAACGGTGATCGGGACGGCGTCCCTAACAAGAACGCCGCATTGAGCTACATATTTAGTGTAGATTCCTTCGGGTTTCTCCGGTTTGCCTTTTACACTAACTTCGTCGATCGACAACTTTGCACCATCCGGCAGCTTTACCCCTTGGTTCGGGCCTCGTTTAGGGATTGACGACTTAGATCCAGAGGGCTAAAAGAAAAATGTTTCGTTAATAAGTGCAATATAAATCAATTAATGCATCTAGCTAGTGATCAACAAGACTAATATATACCTCGCCGGAGTTTTCTAACGGCACTTCTTCGTCGTCGTTGTCGTCTCTGAAATTTTCTAACTCAACTCCCTCACCGGAGTCATTCAAACATTTCGCGCTGAAATCTTCGTCGTCTTCTTCGCCGGAATCTTCTCCATTAGAATTGGGTCCTGCAGCCCTATCATATATAATTGCTTGCATCCGGTCTTCATTCTCCTCGTCTCGGATGAAGGGGGCGTCGTCCTCCATAGCTCAATGTCACTGCAAATTTTTAATTCATAGCAAACAACTTTAAATTTCATTGCAACTAAAAATAACATTGCTTTGATAAATTTTCAAACTTTGCTAAATTTACTTATACACTAATGAAATAAATTTCAAACTTTTCTACTAAAATTTTCTAACTTAGCAATATTTCAAACTTAGGAATATTTCTAAATTAGCAATATTTAAAACTTAGCAATGTTTCAAACTTTACTATGTTATCTAAATGACTTAGCAATATTTCTAACAAAATTGCTACACTAATAATAAACTAAATAATTTTTCAAACTTTGGTAAATTTTCTAACTTTGGTAAATTTGCTAAACAACTTTAATATTCTTATACACAATAATATGCATCTAAAAATAACATTGCTTTGATACATTCTTATACAAAAAATATTGCAACTAAAAATAACATTGCTTTTATCTTATACAATAATTTTCTAACCTAGCTAATTTGCTACATTTCAAATTTTCTAACTTGCAAAATATAACCTTGCTTTGCTAACTACATTTCAAATTTTCTAAATTTTCTATCTTTGCTAAGTTTGCTAAGTTTTCAAATTTGCTACATTTTCAAATTTTCTAACTTTGCAAAAATTGCTACATTTTGTAATGATACAATATGCTACTAAAATGGCTTTGCTACATTTCAAAATTTCTAAAATAACAATATTGCAACTAAAATGATTTAGCTAAATTTTCAAAATTTGCTACTAGAATTTATACATAGAATATACACCTTTACTACTACTAGAATTTAACACACACAAAAAGAAAACAAAAACCTGCCGGAGATGGTGCGGGTGATGGCGCCGGAGATGGTGGCGGGTGGTGGCACGCGGCGGTGGTGGAGGCGCTGGAGCAGGGGCGCGCCGTGGAGGCCGGAGCAGAGGCGGCGGAGGGCGCCGGAGCAGGGGGCGGCGGAGGCGGAGATGGTGCGCGCGAGGTGTGGGGGAGTGCGGCGACGACGTGCGGCGATTGGCGCGCGGCGGCGATGACGCGCGGCGGAGGTGGACGTGGCGAGGGAGGGAGGACGCGGCGAGGGAGGGGGCGCCGGCCAGAGCAGGGCTTCGCCGAAGTAGGGCGTCGTGGGAGCGAGGCGTCGACGGCGTCGAGGACTTGGGGAATTTTGGGGAGCGAGGCGTCGATCCCCTGTTAAAACCGCATTCAAACGGCCTTTGGTACCGGTTGTTCTCCGCAACCGGTACTAAAGGGTCTTTAGTACCGGTTGTACATAACAACCGGTACTAAATGTCTGTTTTGGGCCGCGGCAAAATTTCGGGCGCGAAGCCCACCCCTTTAGTACCGGTTGTATTTAACAACCGGTACTAATGGGCTTTTGATTTTTTTCCTCTAGTTTCTTTTTCTCTCCTATTTTTTTTCTTATATTTTCTGTTTATTTTTTCTTTATTATGTTTTCTGTTTATTTTTCTTCTTATGTTTTCTGGTTATGTTTTCTCTCTTATTTTTTCTATCTATTTTTGATTTATAGGTGAATTCATTTAATTACAAAATTTGGAATTCGAACTCCATTAATTCACTAATTAAATTTATAAATTCAATATCTTTTCATCTGTTTATCAGAAAATGCAATTAAAATATCAATTGTTGTTAAAAATGTAATCTATCTATTATGGACAATTAATTTTTTTGAATTATAGGTGAATTCATTTAATTACAAAATTTGAATTAACTCCATTAAGGTCATTAATTAAACTTATAATTCAATATATTTTCATCTGTTTAACAGAAAAATGCAATTAAAAATATCAAATTGTTGATAAAAATGTATTTATCTATTATATATTTGATATATCATAGTCCAATGAAGAAGAAGGAGGTGGGCCGTCCCCTCGTACCTGGCGAGACCCAATATTTGCATACATATGCATGAATATCACACACATCTCCGAAGTTGATAGTTTAGTGTCGCAGTTTCAAAAGCAAGTAGTAACCTAAACTACGATCACAGACAAGAGAACTGCAATGGCGATCACAAACTCTGAAACTAACTTCGACCGGTTCCTGAGCCGCGGGGTGCTGAGCCGCCGGCGCTGCGCATCCAAAGAGAAGGAACCCTCACAGGGTCATAGCTCACGTGAGAAGGAACCCTCTGAAGAAACGACCACCTACTGTCATACTGCCTATCCAATAGATACATGTAGCGACGGACGTGCTCATCCTCCTCCCTGATACGGCGACGTACCTCCTCCTCGGGGGCCGGCTCCCTCTGCACCGAGCGTGGCCCACGCGACTGCCACCACAGAAGATCCGGGTCGACGACGTCACCCGGATTCCTCACCAAGCTGCGCATCCCGGAAGGTAGCACCTCCCAGTGCCAGCCCGGTGGAGCCCAGTCCCGCACATCGCCCCTCTGGTCCAACATGGACATCGTCGCCGAGAACACCTAAGTCAAAATTTTGTTACAATGGAAGAGTGATGAGGTTGCATATATGAGTTTATATGTGATATGGCAATGGCGGCCAAGCCTACATATATATAGTGAGAAATTACGGGAAGACGAAGGCGGGAAGCGGTGGAAGAAGCACACGGATCGTGTGTTTCCTTCGAGCACTTGTGGGCCGTTGGATCGGAAGCACACGGATCGTGTGTTTCCTTCGAGCGCTTGTTAGCCGTTGGATCAGAAGCACACGGATCGTGTGTTTTTTAGAGCACTTGTGAGCCGTTGGATCAGAAGCACACGGATCGTGTGTTTCCTTCGAGTGCTTGTGGGATGTTGGATCAGGGCCTTTAGTACCGGTTCGTGTTACCAACCGGGACTAAGAAGCACACGGATCATGTGTTTCTTTCAAGCGCTTGTGAGCCGTTGAATCAGGGGTGTGTTTCTTTAGAGCGCTTGTGAGCCGTTGGATCAGAAGCACACGGATCATGTGTTTCCTTCGAGCGCTTGTGAGCTGTTGGATCAGGGCCTTTAGTACCGGTTCGTGTTACCAACCGGGACTAAAGAAGCACACGGATCTGCACTCCCACCTCGTCCACATGTACACCTTCTAATCGCCTATAAATAGCAACGTCCCTGCAGCAAAACGGCACACAACGAGCGTCTACCTTTGCCACCGAACCCAATGGTTGGATTTAGCCTACCCGCTGGCATGTTCCCTAACACAAGCCCTCGGGTAGGTTGAATCCAACCACTGGATTAGGGTGACACAATGATGAATTGCCGAGGTGGGAGTGGTGGTGGTGGAAGTGGTAGCCATGCCCCTCGGTCGGATCCAAGCAGCTCCAAGGCTCTCTGATGATCTACAACATTCCCAACACTTTTTGGGACGGTCGTTAGATCATCAGAGAAGTCTTGGGCTGTTGGATCGAAGGTCGATTTGCTGCTCACGACGACGCGAGACGGATGCGCAAGCTTCCGGATGGGCAAAACCAGTGTTGGATCAGCCACATGACCCTATATGCAAATCATTCGGATTCCCGTCATACAGCCCAACGGTGCATTTGATATGCAGGCACTCACGAGCCACCGTTGGGCTGTATGACGGGGAAACCGTGTGCATTTGATAAAAGGTTTAATACATTAATTATTACACATCACCAACAATATCCCTATCTAGTGTTCACTTGTTTCTTCGTGTGTGTCCCTTTCTTCTGATTGCGCCGTAGCCATGGACAATCTTCATCATTTAACACGATGCTTGGGTCAGTTTTCACTTTGAAGGGCGGAATTTCATTAAACTTATTGTAATCTTCTGACATGTCTGTCTTGTCCTCCACTCCCACGATGTTTCTTTTCCCTGAAAGAACTATGTGGCGCTTTGGCTGATCGCATGATGTATCGGCTCGCTTATCTTTTCTTTTTTTCGGTCTGGAAGACATGTCCTTCACATAGAAAACCTGAGCCACATCATTGGCTAGGACGAATGGCTCGGTGTGGTACCCAAGATTGTTGAGATCCACTGTAGTCATTCCGTACCGCCGGTCCATCTCTACCCCGCCTGCCAGGTTGACCCATTTGCACTGAAACAAAGGGATCTTAAAAGAAGGTCCATAGTCAAGTTCCCATATCTGCTGTATGCAACCATAATATGTGTCCTTTGTCCCATCGTCGTTTGTTGCATCAAAGCGGACACCACTGTTTTGGTTAGTGCTCTTTTTGTCTTGGGTTTCCGTGTAAAATGTATTCCCATTTATCTCGTACCCTTGGAAAGTCAATATAGTCGAAGATGGTGACTTGGCCAACAAGTATAGCTCATCTCCAACAGTGGTGTTATTAATGAGATGTGTACGCAACCAACTGCCGAAAGTTTCCACGTGCTTTCCTTTAATCCAGAAGTTAGTCTGCTCCGGGTATTCGGAGCGTAAAATATCCATGTGTTTCACGATATACGGAGCCACCAAACTGGAATTTTGTAGAACTGTGTAGTGTGCTTGAGTGAAAGAATGCCCGTCCATACTTCTTGTTGCTTTCTTTCCTAGCGTGCCTTTTCCACGCAGTCTCCCCTCATGGCGGGATTGAGGAACACCGATAGGCTTAAGATCAGGAATAAAGTCAACACAAAACTCAATGACCTCCTCTGTTCCATAGCCCTTGGACATGCTTCCTTCTGGCCTAGCACGGTTATGAACGTATTTCTTTAAGACTCCCATGAACCTCTCAAAGGGGAACATGTTGTGTAGAAATACAGGACCGAGAATGGAAATCTCTTCGACTAGGTGAACTATGAGGTGCGTCATAATATTGAGAAGGACGGTGGAAACACCAACTCGAAGCTGACAAGACATTGGACCACATCTTCTGTAAACTTGGTAGAGTTGCTGGATCGATTACCTTCTGAGAAATTGCATTGAGGAATGCACATAGCTTCACAATGGTACTCGAACGTTTTCCGGTAGAAGCCCCCTCAATGCAACCGGAAGTAATTGTGTCATAATCATGTGGCAGTCATGAGACTTCAGGTTTTGGAACTTTTTCTCTGCCATGTTTATTATTCCCTTTATATTCGACGAGTAGCCAGAAGGGACCTTGATACTGCTCAGGACTTGAAAAAAGATCTCCTTCTCTTCTTTGGTAAGAGCGTAGCTGGCAGTACCTTGATACTTCTCTGGATTCTGGTTGTCTCTTTCGTGCGTACGTTGCTGGTCCTGCCGTGCATCCGTTGTATCTTTCGTCTTCCCATACACGCCTAAGAAGTTTAGCAGGTTCACGCAAAGATTTTTCGTCACGTGCATCACGTCGATTGCAGAGCGAACCTCTAGGATTTTCCAATAAGGTAAATCCCAAAATATAGATTTCTTTTTCCACAAGGGTACGTGCTTGTTTGCGTCTTTCGGAACAGATAGACTAGCAGGACCCTTTCCAAAGATTACTTCTAAATCCTTGACCATGCCATATATAACATCACCATCAGGGCGTGTAGGCTTTGTCCGGTTATCTGCCTCACCTTTGAAATGCTTGCCTTTGTTTCTTACGTGATGCCTGTTTGGAAGAAATCGACGATGCCCCAGATACACAATCTTGTTACCTAAATATATACTGTCAGTATTATCTAAACAGTGCGTGCATGCATTGTATCCCTTGTTCGACTGTCCTGAAATGTTACTAAGAGCAGGCCAATCATTGATGGTTACAAACAGCAACGCTCGTAGGCCAAATTCCTCCTGTTTGTACTCATCCCACACACGTACGCCTTCGTCAGACCACAACTGTAAAAGTTCATCAACTAATGGCCTCAGATACACATCAATGTCGTTGCCGGGTTGCTTCGGGCCTTGGATAAGCACTGGCATCATAATATACTTTTGTTTCATGCACAACCAAGGAGGAAGGTTATAGATACATAGAGTCACGGGCCAGGTGCTATGACTGCTGCTCTGCTCCCCAAACGGATTCAAGCCATCTGTACTTAGACCAAATCTTAAGTTCCTTGCGTCAGCTGCAAAATGCCCAAACGCACTGTCGATGTTTCTCCACTGAGACCCATCAGCGGGGTGTCTCAGCATCTCGTCTTCCTTACGGTCTTCTTTGTGCCATCGCAACAACTTGGCATGCTCTTTGTTTCGGAACAAACGTTTCAACCGTGGTATTATAGGAGCATACCACATCACCTTCGCGGGAACCCTCTTCCTGGGGCTATGCTCGCCCTCAACATCACCTGGGTCATCTCGCCCGATCTTATACAGCAATGCACCGCATATTGGGCATGCATTCAAGTTCTCGTACTTCTCACCGCGGTAGAGGATGCAGTCATTGATGCATGCATGTATCTTCTCCACCTCTAATCCAAGAGGGCAGACAATCTTCTTTGCTTCGTATGTATTGTGGGGCAATTCATTATTCCTTGGAAGACTCTTCTTAAATATTTGTAGCAACTCTTCAAATGCCTTGTCAGATATTCCATTCTTTGCCTTCCACTGCAGCAATTCCAGGGTGGTACCCAGCTTTTTCTGGCCATCTTCACAATTTGGGTACAACAATTTTTTGTGATCCTCTAACATGCGCTCCAACTTCGACCACTCGTTTTCACTTCCGCACTTCATCTGTTCATCAAGAATGACCCGACGAAGATCATCATCATCGGACTGATCAACAATGACCTCATGCTCAACTTCGTCTTCCCCCATTGTAGTATCACCGTGTTCAGAGAACACAGGATAGTTGTCATCATCCTTTTCTTCAGGGTCTTCCATTATAACCCCTCTTTCTCCATGCTTGGTCCAACAAAAATAATTGGGCATGAAGCCTTGTCGCAACAGGTGGGAGTGTATGGTTCTTACGCTCGGGTAATTCCTCGTATTCCGACATTCATCACATGGACAAATCATAAAACCATTCTTTAGCTTGTTTAACTTAACCACATCGAGAAAACGATGCATGCCATCAATGAACTCGGGATGGCGTCGATCACCGTACATCCATTCTCGGCTCATCTGCATTACATAAATACATCAAAAACCATTACACCAGCTAAATAATGAATAGAGATACGTGACCAAATTAATTAATACAAGTTCATCACATTAAAACCAAAGTAGAGTAGTGCCCAAATGTAATACATAGTTCTCACGAAACATACATCAATCGAAACTAACATACAACTATCTAAAGAATTTATATCCAACAACAAATGCGATCAGAATCGCAACCAAGGTAACTATTGAACCAACTAGCATAATGATACCAAGCCTCTTGACTAATGACATATTTTCTAATCTTTTTAAGCTTGACGCGCATTGCATCCATCTTCATCTCGTGAGCAGCGACGACGTCGGCAAGCTCGACCCCGTGAGCATCAACAATGTCGGCAATCTTCAAGTCCAATACCATCTTCTCTTCCAGGCATTGGAGACGAAGATCTTCACTTATCTTCAATTTTGCTTTCAAATCGTTGTTTTCTTTTTCTAAAAACTCGACAATAGGGTCGGCTGGAATTTCCGGTTCAACTAGCTCCTAAATAAAAATATATCTATGACAAGTGGTCGGCATGATTGTTATAACCACGAAAAAAAATAGTTATAAAAATATACCACATCCGAATCATAGACCGGACGAGGGCCGACGGGGACGGATATCAAAACCATGACACTATACATATAAAAAACACAAGAAAATTATACAACAAATAATTATGCATTTAAATCATATAACTAACATTTTTTAAATAAAAGATAAAAAAGAGTCTCACCGAGGTGGTGTCGGTTACGGAGCGGCGCGGGCGATCGACGGCGGTGAGGAGGGGACGAGACGACACTATATGAAACCACAAATTATACTTTAATTTGAGCTCAAAATGCATATAAAATAAATGAAATCCCTAACTTAGGCATTTCATCAAACACCTTGCAAGCACTACAAAAATCAAACTAGCTAAACTTGCAACAAAATGAGCTAAACTTGGAATGCCGGATGAGAAGATGAAGAAGTTGCTAACCCTTGTATATGGTGCCACAAATCTTCACAAATGTTGAAGGAAAATGGGGTGAATTAGAGCTTGGAGAGAGGAAAAATGGAGTTGGGCTCGGGTTGGTCAAAAAATGGAGCTGGCCGGCTCGGGGTGGAAGAAGATATATAGGCAGAGCCTTTAGTACCGGTTTATAATACCAACCGGTACTAAAGATGGGCCTTTAGTACCGGTTGTTCATAAAAAATGGTACTAAAGGGCTGGCCGTGGGCCACCAACCTTGGCCGCATGTGCACGAACCCTTTAGTACCGGTTGTTCATACCAACCGGTACTAAGAGTAGCCTTTAGTACCGGTGGTTAAGACCAACCGGTACTAAAGGGTTCGAGGCTGGGGCCCCGGCTGGCACACAAATACAACCGGTGCTAATGCCCCCTTTAGTACCGGTTTTTGTGCAACCGGTACTAAAGGGGGCGCACCGTTGCCCCCTTTTCTACTAGTGAACAACGGACGCCAGATGAGCATGCTGATGGTCTTGGTCGGGTCATTTCCGATGTACAATGAGAATGCGATACAGAAAAGGAGAAGCTGAAGTTGGAGGCCATGCTAGAGGATCACAAAAAGTTGTTGTACCCAAATTGCGAAGATGGCAGCACAAAGCTCGGTACCACACTGGAATTGCTGAAATGGAAGGCAGAGACTGGTTTATCTGACAAGGGATTTGAGAAGTTACTGAAAATAATGAAGCCGAAGCTTCCAAAGGATAACGAACTGCCCGAGACTACGTACGAAGCAAAGAAGGCTATCTGCCCTCTAGGATTAGATGTGCAGAAGATACATGCATGCATCAATGACTGCATCCTTTACCGCGGTGAGGAGTACGAGAATTTGGATGCATGTCCGGTATGCACTGCACTGCGATACAAGATCATACAAGATGATCCTGGTGATGTTGAGGGCGATGACGAGCCCGCAGGAAGAGGATTCCTGCTAAGGTTATGTGGTATGCTCCTATAATACCACGGTTGAAATGTCTGTTCAGAAACAAAGAGCATGCCAGGTTGTTGCGATGGCACAAAGAAGAGCGTAAGAAAGACGGGAAGTTGAGACACCCCGCCGATGGGTCGCAGTGGAGAAAAATCGAGAGAGAGTTCTCGGACTTTGCAGGTGATGCAAGGAACTTATGGTTTGGTCTAAGTACAGACGGTATGAATCCTTTTGGGGAGCAGAGCTGCAGTCACAGCACCTGGCCCGTGACTCTATGTATCTACAACCTTCCTCCTTGGTTGTGCATGAAGCGGAAGTTCATTATGATGCCAGTTCTCATCCAAGGCCCGAAGCAACCCGGCAACGACATTGATGTGTACCTAAGGCCATTAGTTGATGAACTTTTGCAGTTGTGGGCCATACCAGGTGTACGTGTGTGGGATGAGCACAAACAGATGGAATTTGACCTACGAGCGTTGCTGTTCGTAACCATCAATGATTGACCTGCTCTTAGTAACATTTCAGGACAGTCAAACAAGGGATACAACGCATGCACGCACTGTTTAGATAAGACTAAAGGTACATATTTGGAAAAATGTAAGAAGGTCGTCTACCTGGGGTGTCGTCAATTTCTTCCAGGCAGTCATCCCGTAAGAAAGAAAGGCAAGCATTTCAATGGTGAGGCAGATCACCGGAAGAAGCCTAACCTCCCTGATGGTGATGCTATATTTGGTATGGTCAAGGACATAGAAGTAATCTTTGGAAAGGGTCCTGGCGGTCAATCTGTTCCGAAAGACGTCGCTACCGGACACGCGCCCATGTGGAAGAAGAAATCTATATTTTGGAAGCTACCCTATTGGAAAGTCCTAGAGGTCCGGTCTTCAATCGACGTGATGCACGTGACAAAGAATCTTTGCGTGAACCTGCTAGGCTTCCTCGGCGTGTATGGGAAGACAAAAGATACACCGGAAGCAAGGGAGGACCAGCAGCGTATGAAAGACCCAAACAACAAGCATACGGATAAAGGGCATCATTACTTAAGTAGCTACGCTCTTACGAAAGCAAAGAAGGAAATATTTTTTGAATGCCTAAGCAGTATCAAGGTCCCGGCTGGCTTCTCGTCAAATATAAAGGGAATAATAAATATGGCAGATAAAAAATTCCAAAACCTGAAGTCTCATGATTGCCACGTGATTATGACGCAGTTGCTTCCGATTGCATTGAGGGGGCTTCTATCGGAAAATGTTCGAGTACCCATTGTGAAGCTATGTGCATTTCTCAATGCAATATCTCAGAAGGTAATCGATCAAGAAAGTCTGACAAGGTTACAGAAGGATGTGGCCCAATGTCTTGTTAGTTTTGAGTTGGTGTTCCCCCCATCATTTTTCAATATTATGACGCATCTCCTGGTTCACCTAGTCGACGAGATTGCAATTCTCGGTCCTGTATTTCTACACAATATGTTCCCCTTCGAGAGGTTCATGGGAGTCTTAAAGAAATATGTTCATAACCGTGCTAGGCCAGAAGGAAGCATCTCAAAGGCTATGGAACAGAGGAGGTCATTGAGTTTTGTGTTGACTTTATTCCCGACATTAAGTCGATTGGTCTTCCTGAATCGCGGCATGAGGGGAGACTTAGTGGAAAAGGCACGCTAGGAAAGAAAGCAATGATATGTAGGGACAGGGCATTCTTTCACTCAAGCACACTACACAGTTCTACAAAGTTCCACCTTCGTGGCTCCGTATATCGAGGTACACAAGAATAGTGTACGCTCCAAAAACCCAGTGAAGCCTGACTCCTGGATTAAACAAAAACACATGGAGACTTTCGGCAGTTGGTTGCGATTACATCTCATGAATGACACCGATGTTGGAGATCAACTCTACTTGTTGGCCGCGTCACCATCTTTGACTGTATTGACTTTCCAAGGGTACGAGATAAATGGGAATACATTTTACACGATTGCTCAAGATAAAAAGAGTACCAACCAAAACAGTGGTGTTCGCTTTGATGCAACAGACGAGAATGGACAAAAGGACACTTACTATGGTTACATAGAGGAGATATGGGAACTTGACTATGGACCTACTTTTAAGGTCCCTTTGTTTCGGTGCAGTTGGGTCAACATGAATGGAGAAGGGGTAAAGGTAGACCAGCTGTACGGAATGACAACAGTGGATCTCAAGAATCTTGCGTACAGAGACGAACCATTCGTCCTAGCCAATGATGTGGCTCAGGTTTTCTATGTGAAGGACATGAGCTCCAGACCGAAAAAAAGAAAAGATAAGTAAACAAATACAGCACACGATGAATTTGAAGGACATAGTTCTTTCAGGAAAAAGAAACATCGTGGGAGTCGAGGACAAGACAGACATGTCAGTAGACTATAATAAGTTTGATGAAATTCCGCCATTCACAGTGAAAACTGACCCAAGCATCCCGTTAAATAATGAAGAAACTCCATGGTTAAGGCCGAAGAAGCGATCATGATCTAAGTATGAGTGTAATAGTATATAAAACAATTTATGTATGAGTGTTCTCAAAACCTTTTTATGTATGAATGATTTGTATTCGGTCGATGAACTGAAGGATGTTGGATGCTCCATGGCTACGGCGCAGAAGAAAACCACAACACTAGATAGGGATGTTGGTGATTTGTAATAATGGCTATATGCGAATACAAACCACATGTGTTGACTATATGCACCGTCGGGATGTATGCATGGAATCTGAATGATTTGTATTCGGTCGATGAACTGAAGGATTTCTAGATAGAACAAAACACACGGTATCACCTGCATACAACCCTACTGTGGCTAGAGAGTGCCAGCATATTATTTGTATTTTTCTGATAAACAGATCAAAAGATATTAAATTTATAAGTTTAACTAATGTCTTAATGAATTTATAGGTTTATTAAAAAATTTAAAACTTAATCTCAAACAAAGTTGGATTTGATATAAATATATAGATTATATTTTTGTGAACAATTTGATATATTATTTGTATTTTTCTGATAAACAGATCAAAAGATATTAAATTTATAAGTTTAACTAATGTCTTAATGAATTTATAAGTTTACTATAATTTTTTAAAACTTAATCTCAAACAAAGTTGAATTTGATATAAATATATAGATTATATTTTTGAACAATTTGATATATTATTTGTATTTTTCTGATAAACAGGTTAAAAGATATTAAATTTATAAGTTTATTGCATTTTTAAACTCTTTATTAAAAAATACCTTTAGTCCCGGTTGGAACCACCAACCGGACCTAAAGGTATTTTGGCGCGCGCCTTTTCGGTGCCGCCGAAAATTGTCTTTAGGTCCGGTTGGAGGCACCAACCGGGACTAAAGGTTTGGCCTTTAGTCCCGGTTGGTGCCACCAACCGGGCCTAAAGATCCTTTAGTCCCGGTTGGGGCGCCGAACCGGGACTAAAGGCCTCTGCTTTAACAGCCCGCGCCCCTCCTTCTCCCCCAACTCCCCATTTTCACTAAGGAACCGATCGAGGAAGACGCCGTCAGGCTGCCGGCCTCCTCCTCGAGCCCACCGCCGGCCTCCTCCTCCGCGCCGCCTCCTCCGCGCCGAGCCCTCATCCTTCGGCCGCCGCCCCCTCCTCCTCCGCCGGCCGCAGCGGAACGCCGGCGCCGCCCGCCTCCTCCGCCTGCCCTCCTCCGCCGGCCGCCGCCTCCTCGGCCTGCCCTCCTCCGCGTGCCCACCTCCGCCGGCCGTCGCCATCCTCCCCGGCCGGCCCTCCGACGCCGCCGTCCCACGTCGGCGAGGTACAAACCGGCCGCCCGTGGAATTTAGTTTTTAGCAATTTAGTTTTATCAATTTAGTTTTAGCAATTTAGTTTTAGGAATTTAGCAATTTAGTTTTAGCAATTTAGCTTTAGCAATTTAGTTTTAGGAATTTAGCAATTTAGTTTTAGGAATTTTAACATTTTTAGCAATTTAGTTATAGGAATTTAGTTATAGGAACTTAGTTATAGGAACTTAGCATTTTTAGTTATAGGATTTTTAGCATTTTTAGTTATAAATAAATGTATTTGTATCCCTAAATGTTGAATACACTTGTAAAATTGTTGACAATTGGGACTTTTAGCAATACATGTTGCATATTTGTATCCCTAAATGTTGAATACATTTTTAGCAATACATGTTGTAAAATTGTTGACAATTTTACAATTTTAACAATGCTTTTAACAAGTAAAATTGTGTGGTGTGTCCTTTGCTTACACTTGTATTTGATTTTTGGGTCCTTGTATTTGCTCTTTTGCATAGCATATATATTTTTTGTATTCCTGCGAGATATCACCGTGATGACGCTTAGAAACAATTGGGACTATTGATTTTCTATCTTATAATATGAATACAATTGTTGCTTTTACCTATGTATATGCTAAGTGTTTCATTTTGTGAGGAGTCTTTTACCGCGACATTGTTGCTTTTACCTAAGTGCCGACGATGATCACCACGACGCTTAATTAAAAATGTATCACCATGACGCTTAATTAGAAATGTATCACCACAACGCTTAGAAACACCCGGCGCAACAACGCGCGCCTTTCCTTCTAGTAGCATTAATTATATCCCTACAAGTTTCCTGAACGACACGACATGCATTTTGCAGAACCATGGATCCAGTCGATAGAGATGAAAATGACGAACATATCCTCGAGGATATGATCCGCGGCGACGATGTCGCAACTCAATTCCTGAACGAGTCCGGTGAGGGGGATGAGTCTCTCAACCGAGGTGACGGCGGCCCCGACGCCTGGGAAGAGGCCGTACTCGGTGACTCCGATGAGGGGGAAGCCGACAAGGCAGAAGCCGGCGGCTCGGGTGCCACATTGATCAACACAAACTCCGGAGAGGTGCATATATATATTTATATTAATTAATTTAGCCTCCGTTGTCTATATACACATATTAACGGTCTTTCTTCTTTTAGCCCTCCGGATTGAGCAAATTCACTGCGAGGACGAAACGAGGACCAACCAGAAAGTTGGAGGACAATGTCCGGTATAGGATCGAGGTGGTCGCTGCAGACGGTGAACCCATTGCTCCAACAGATGTCAAACAGAAGTTTGTGAAGCAATGCGGTGTCGTTGTTAGGGACTTCGTCCCGATCACCATCCAAGAATGGAATAAGACAAAGGATCGTGATATCACCTGGCTTGGCGACGAAGGAAAAAAACACATTTTTCAAAAGGTCATGCATAATTTCACCTTGCCGTGGCCAGAGGTGGATCCAGAGGAGGGGGAGCCATCTGAGGAGCAGATGGATAAACTTAAAAAAGAGCTAGTAGATAAAGTCAAGGTGTGGGCTCTTAAGAAGATGGCCGAGCTATTTAACAAATATAAGAAGAGATTGTACACCGACTATGTGTTGAAAGGAAAAACTCCGGATTTCGATCGAGGGTACGAGAAGATAAGAGACTATTGGGATGAATTTGTAGCGTACAAGAAATCGGAGCCAGCTCTGGCAAAGTCTGAAATAAATAAGGCAAATGCTGCTAAGAAGAAGTATCACCATAATATGGGGCCCGGTGGCTACGCCCGTTCAATGCCTAAGTGGGACAAAATGGAGAAGGACCTGCTGGATCAAGGGATTGTACCAGAGCCTATTAGAGATGGATGGATCGAGCGGTCCCGAATTGGTTCTACGGGCATGGGGGCACACTGAACGCTTCTACCGGGGACTGCATATATAACAAAAGACACAAGGATAATCCTCTACTACCCATCGATGACATTAGAAAAGCAGTAAAGGATGTTGAAGAGGGACGGTTCCGTCCCGATAGAGAGAATGACGAGCTTGCACGCGCCCTTGGGAATCCCAAACATAACGGACGAACACGAGGCACCTCAGGCTCCAAGCCGTGGGCACATGGGTTTCCCATGGAAAGGAAATTATGGCCCGACAGAAGTCATATGAGGAGAAAGGTAAGGGAGCAACAGGAAGAAGCCGAGAAGGCAGACCGGCTCTGCGCGCTAGAAGAAGGGTACAAGCGGCAGCAGGAGCAAATCGACCGACTTAGCCAGCAAGGCACTCTCACCCTATCTCAGCAGCACGTCGATGCTGCCGCCCCATCGAATCGGAGAAGCAGTGTGGATTCGAGCAGGCTCGTTGATGATGATGATCCTCTTCGTCGCTACCCAGTGGATGATATCACGGAGACCACAACTTGTGAGCTACATGTGAAAGTGATGAACATAAGCATGAAGGTGGCGGTCGGCTATGCCGTACCTATTGGACCTACACTAACTTTCCATTGCTCCCCTGTTCCTCTTGGCTACGCTATTGTCGGGGTGGATGAAGTTTTTAAAGGATTTGAGGAGCTGAAGCTGGATCACCCCGCAGGTGAAGATGGGGAGATCGTTGAACTTGGAGAAGCCAGAAAAAACACCATTCTATGGCGAATGGAATTAATCTTGCTTCCAAGGCCATCGACTCCTCTGAAAGGACACGGATGTCGCCTAGAGGGGGGGTGAATAGGCGATTTAAAATTATTACGGTTAAGGCTTGAATAAATGCGGAATAAAACTAACGTTTAATTTATCAAGCCAAAACCTAAACTAGCTAGGTTCACCTATGTGCACCAACAACTTATGCTAAGCAATATGATCAACTAGGTGATAGCAAGATATATGACTTTAAGCTCGATGACTATCACAAAGTAAATAGCATAAGTAAGAAGCTCGGGATAGAAATACCGAGGCACTTGGAGACGATGATTTATCCCGAAGTTCACTTCCCAATGGAAGCTAGTCTCCGTTGGAGCGGCGCGGTGTTCACCAATGTGAAACACCGAGTAGCCTTGATATGGCACACCGTATCTCCGTTGTGTCTTACCACCAATGTGGCGAGGCACTTGTCACTATGTTGCCGTTGAGGTTGACAACTAGAACCTTTACAAGGGTGAAGCTCACTCCACAAGTTGGAGGGTCTTCACCAAATGCACCGAGCCACCAAGACTCGATGCCCAAGGCCGAGGCACACACCACAACTTAATTGATGGCTCCCGGCAATGTCTTCGTAGCTACCAAAGCTCCGAAGCTAACAAGGTTGAGCCACACTCCACAATTGGAGGCTCCCAACAAATCCCGTAAGCCACCAAGACTCCGAGAAATCAAACCGTCTAGGGTACCAACATGCCCTAGAGGAACAAGCTCTAGGGAACCAAAGTACCCAAGAGTAACAAGCTTCTCAACTTCACTTTCCACGAATCACCGTGGAGAACTCAAACCGATGCAACTAATGCAATGGCAAGAACACACTAAGTGATCAAGTTCTTCCAACCCGAATCCAACCAAAGCAACTAATGCTTGGGAGGGATTAGAGAGGAAGAACAAAAGAGAAACACAAAGAAACTCCAAAGATCTAGATCCAAAGTGTTCCCCTCACTTAGAGGAGAAATCAACCGGTGGAAACAAGGATCTAGATCTCCTCTCTCTTTTTCCTCAAAAGGTAGCAAGAACTATCGGAGAGATTGAGAGAAAGCCAAGCTCAAGAGGGTCAACAATGGAGGGGAAGAATAGCTCAAGAAGTTGGCAAAAGGTTAGGGTTTATTTGGGGAAGAAGCCCCTTAAATAGGGGCTCCGAAAATATGGCCGTTGGGAAAAGAAAAGGCAAAAGGAAAAGAGGCAGCAAGCTGCCCAGCCATCGGGCCGGCCTGGCAGCCGGCCCAGGCCGGCAGGGGAGCCGGGACGCCACCCGAGCAGGCCGGCCTGGGAGCCGGCCCAGGCCGGCAGCGAGGCCGGGGAAGCGGCAGGCCTGGCGAGGCCACCCGGGTGGGCCGGCCGGGGAACCGGCCCAGGCCGGCGCGGAGGCCGGAGGCCCACCCGAGGGGCCCGGCCGGGAGACCGGACAAGGCCGGCATGGGGGCCGGGATGACACCCGAACGGGCCGGCCTGGGAGCCGGCCCAGGCCGGAGGTGAGGCCGGCAGCCCCCCCCCCCCTTTTTTCTTTTTCCTTTTTAATATTCTGTCTAAAAACTTCCGATACCGAAAACGCAATATCTTCCACATACGAACTCCGTTTTCGGTAATCTTGGACTCGTTGGAATCGTCACAACGAGCACAACAAGATTATGCAGAGAAACATCATTGTTCAATAAGATATGGTCAAACCAAATGATGAGAGGTAAAACCTTTCTATTAAAACCGGAAAACCATATCTTTTGCAGATGAAGTCCGAATGACATGAAACCAACTTTGTTGGAAAGAGGACGACAAATGCTACCTCATAACATGTGAGAATATTGAAACCAAGCAAGGGAGATTTTGCTAATAAATGGAAGAGTGAAATCTTCCACATAGATGGACCGGCAAAAACTCCACCACCGAAAACTCAATAGGGAACACATATGAAAACCGTTTTCGGTGACCTTGGCCTTGTCATGACAAGCACGACAAACACCAATACCACACCATGATAAGAGCCAAATAGGAACCAATAAAGATGATGCCAAGGATGCAAAGGTTTGAGCTCTCGACGACCGATACGCTAAAGCTCACTTGAGAGCCCCTCTTGATAGAACGGTTACCTATCCTAAAACCCGGTCTCATAACTACACCGCGAGACCGGTAAAATAGAAGCCCTATCAAGATCATACCTTTGCCTTGAGCATTCCACTTGAGCTAGATGATGACGATCTTGATCTACTCTCAAGAGGATCACCTTTCTTGATTTTGCTCCGCTTGGTGAAGACTCGCATATTGCTCCCCCATACACTTGATGATGATCACCACGTGACGCCATCCACCATGGACAACATAGGATCTTCCTCTTGATTCATGCTCAAGGAGAAACACCTTGACCTTGATCAACAAATGATCTTCTTCTTTTAGCCTTGACTCCAACATATGGAGTCCAAGCATTCCTTATGCACCAACACTGCAAATATAACTCAAAGCACACATTAGTCCATAGAGATTGTCATTAATTACCAAAACAACACATGGGGGCAACCATGCCCTTTCATCCTCAGAGTAGCGATCCAGCGCAACACTCTCCAGCGCAACAGTCTTCTCCGCCGTCGCCGCCTCAGGCGCCGTCTCCGCAGCCTCAGTCTCCAGCGCGTGAGTCTCCGCCGCCTCAGTCTCCGCCGCGTGAGTCTCCGCCACCTCAGTCTCCGGTGCGTTCGGGTAGGTTGGGGTTGGATAAGAACCGATTACCGAAACATACGTTATCACCCCTACCAAAAATACCTCACAAGAATATGGTCAAGAGACCTTACGACCGTACACCGGAGGAAAACGCGGTGTACGCAGAAGGCGAAAAGGTCGTGTGGTTTGCTAAGTTGAAGGAGAAACCGAAAAAGTTTCCCGACACCCCAGAAGAGCATGCCAAAGTCGTAGCAATGCTGAAGAATATGCAGCAACCCCCGCCAGCGGAAGAACCAGACTACGAACGCTCTATTCATAAGGCGACGAAACGGAAAGCAGAAAGATCAGTTCCCCAGCTCGAAACACAGAAAAAACAATCAGTTACCCCGCTCAAATTGGTCTCCAATACCGAGGCGGGGTCGAGCAGAGTACGGCCCGTTGTTCCGATCGACGACAAGTCTTGTACACCTGAGATTGTTGCCATGTTCGGAGAAGCAGCCGCTGCTCAGGGCTTGACTATTCATCAGTACTTAGACCGAATAGATTATCAGAAAG
Organism: Puccinellia tenuiflora; assembly: GCA_012064385.1. Taxonomy (NCBI): domain Eukaryota; kingdom Viridiplantae; phylum Streptophyta; class Magnoliopsida; order Poales; family Poaceae; genus Puccinellia; species Puccinellia tenuiflora. Next base: position 7,127 of record QRDG01001881.1, on the reverse strand, counting down.
TTGCAGACTACACATACAAGCACGGGCATCCTCTCGTCAAATCTGAGTTGGTCAAAGATCTACCAACAAAAATGCGAAGATTGCATAATTGGTACATGGCAGCCTCAAAGAGAGGGGGGGATTGGCTCTACATTAAATATGATAACAAGGCTTTCGGGTCTGGAAATGGAGTGACAATGATTCAATTTTCTGAATTATTTCAGTTGTTCCAACAAAAAGCCCTCGACAAAGCTATCATCAGTGCCTATTGTCTGTAAGTATTATTTCTGTAATTAATTTTCTTGCTAGCTCACCTCGTTCATTGTATTTTATAATCTTACTCATCACTATATTAATTATGCAGAATGAAGATTCTCCAATGCAGAAGAGGACAAATCTATGACATTGGGTTCATTGACCCAAATGTCGTTCATGAAAAAGTTCTCGTTAAACATTACCAAGATACAGAGAACAACTTGGTAAATGCATTCTTGTTTAACGAAACCAAAAGAGAGATACTATTTCCATACAACTTCGAGTAAGTGTTACTGTCTTGTACACATTATTCTATTTCGCTTAATTTCTCGATGTTAAATGTATAATTGATAACTTATGCATGCGCAGCTTCCACTTTGTTCTGCTAATCATTGTGCTGGACAAAGGAACAGTACAAGCCATGGACTCGAGACGTCATCCCCTTGAGCACTGGGAGAGCATGCAGATATGCCTCCAGAGGTAATTTCAATCATTATGTTAGTATATCGATAGCAATTAATTAATATATAAGTCCTTTATTCATTTTCTTTGCCGGACAGGGCTTGGAAACGATTCACTAAAGCCGCCAAGGATAGGGGTGCTTGGGCGGAGAAGCTTGACTTTAAAAGATTAGATGTAATTACTACTAGCTATATCTGTGCATCATCTCTTTGATTCTAGTTTCAATACCATTACAATTCTTGATTTTTATTTTCATTGAACTTTGTTCCTGTAAAGTGCTTGGAGCAGCCAGAGGGGACAAATTTATGTGGATACTACGTCTGCGAGTTCATTCGTCAGACGTGTTGTGAGAATGGCAGAATTTTAAAACAACTTGAAGTGAGTATGCAATATTCACAATTTTTGTTTATTGCCATCAATTTTGTTTAGTTTCATTCATATATATTGACTAATTTTTTAATTAGATCGAACGGTTGCGAGACGGCCTTCTACCAATGGATCGTGTACGAGCAATCCAGGAAGAAATTGCCGGATTCATAGATGCAGAGGTCCTAAATAAGAATGGAGAATACTATACTGATTCTAATGCATATTGTTGTGTTTATATTACATCAAGTAGAAGATGATGTGTTTATATTACAAGGTGATCGAGTGTAAAAAAGATGTGACGATGATCGTGTGTGTAATATATTTGTGACGATGATGTTTAATATATAGTGGTTCCCCATATTGATTCTACATTTTTGTATTTTAATTTCATTTTTTTACATAATCAAATAGGTCTTACTTTTCTGAACATTTTGGTATTTTATTAATATTTTTATGAATTACAGAATAAGTATTATTGATTCTACAAAATTAAACTTTTTTCTGGAATTTGTGAAAAAAAAAATTTCGGCCAATAGTCCCGGTTCGTATTACGAACCGGGACTAAATCTCCTGGACCCGACGGCACCCGGAGGGGCCACGTGACTCCACCATTAGTCCCGGTTGGAGTCCCAACCGGGACTAGCTTTAGTCCCGGATTGCTAGTCCCGGTTGGTAAACCGGGACTAATGGACCTCCCCAACCGGGACTAATGTGGCTTTTTCTACTAGTGGGCCAAAACATGTACCTGATGGACATCTTATAAAAACAAACTAGTAAGACCATATACTTGAAAGAGCTCCCGTGAAAATAGATAGTACTAGAAATGAGTAACATATATTGGAGCTTTTGCTTTGATTAGCAAATCCTTTTGTTCTCAGAAAGGACACTCCCGCCAGTTTAATTATGAGGTATTCTAAATTTTGGTAGAACCTCCATTGTTTATAAGGACATTCATTACAGACAATTCGGACATATTTAACAGGTATCATCAATGTAGTTCACACAACCTACCATTCCATTTATATTTACCAAATAAACAAATGCTTTCCACTACAGGCAGGAGTTGCGCCTTTTCTTCGTGGACGAATATAGTTAATGTAGTCGAAAATGAAAATTTGGACAAACAATAACATAACAATAATTAAAATGATTACTTTGTCAGTCATATTGCATAAAAAACTAGGTATATACTCATTAACCTACACATCACATTACATATTTCTATAACAATTACTTACTTAATTACATCAAACAAAAGGCATGTACGTACGATGCTACCTCTTTTGCATCGTTTTGATCAAGCATAGAACTACCACTTAGGGTCAGTTCGTATACTAACAATTACGTATTGCAGTCAGTCTGTAGGCCAAATCTGCCACCACCACTGCCACATAGTCAAGGCGTGCACGATTTGTTTTTCGAAATGGGGTATCCTAGCCTCTGCATCGATTAATGCATGCAGCTTTTTATTGCTTTATTAAAAAGAGTATTTATGTGTTATAAACGGATTACATCATGGGTCACAAAGGGTTGATACATGGATCAACCATCTAAAAAGCAGGGAACACATATAGTGACACTGCATTAACATGTGATTCTCCAATCAAAACGCCAGCTGCACTGATTGTATATATCCCGTGCCACCAACTCTACCCGGTTGCACCAAATAGTGAATGCCTCGCGTTTCTCCGTTGGTTGTAGGTAGGACCACATACGGATCCAATGAGTTGCCAACAGTATAACCCGCATAAAATCAGAGTTGTATGTCTTGTTAAAAATAACATCATTGCGTATTTTCCAAATGGCCCAAAGTAAAGCACAAACTCCAACTTGGATTTGTAGTTCAATCTTTTTATGAACACCCCTTAGCCAATGCCCAAACATTTTGTTATATTAAGTGGGGTCATATATTAAAAGCCAGAAAAACGATACGCCAAACCATTCTTGCCATTGCTGCCAATTCCGTTTGGACAAATTATCTTTGGTAAGAATAACTTGACAAAGGAACCATATAAAAATCTTAGTTTTTAAAGGTACCTTAATTTTCCAAATAAAGTTTTTCGAAAAATCCGTGTGATCCCTCATAAAATCGTGATATAAAGATCTAACCGTAAAAAAACCCTGAAGTAGTGAGATTCCATCTAAAAACATCAGGTTCGTCGGTAATTTGAATCTCCATAAATCTGGCCACTAAGTGAATTCATCTTTGCCATCTATTACTAGCTAAAGTCCTTCTGAAAGAAATATTAACAGCAGGTGCTTGTGCTAAAACTGAACCTATTGTGACCTCTTTTCTCTGGACAATACTATACAACGAGGGATATTGGTTAGATAAGGGCGTATCCCCTAACCAAATATCCTCCCAAAAACATATACTTTCCCCATTGCCAACCAAATAGGATCCACGCTTCAAAAATTCATCCTTCACTTTCAATAGTCCCTTCCAAAAGGGGGAATCTGTAGGTCAGGCTCGCACCTGGGTTAACGATTTGGAATGCAAATATTTGTTACAAATGAGCTCATGCCAAACAACATCCCCTGATAATATTTTGTAGAGCCATTTACAAATCAAACTTTTGTTCTTTAATTCAAGAACTTCAATCCCAAGTCCACCTTGCTCTTTAGGTCGACATAGGATATTCCATCGAGCCAACCTATATTCTTTCTTATGACCATCACTTTGCCAAAAAAATCTTGAGCGAAACATGTCCAATCTTTTCCTTGCCCCTTTGGGTAACTCAAAGAATGATAGCATGAACATAGGTAGCGCTTGTCAACATCGAATTAAATAGAATAGCCTATCCCCATAAGATAATAATTTACCAGTCCAACTAGATAGCTTTTTTTTCAACTGATCTTCTATAGCCCCCCACTCGCTATTTTGCAGTTTTCGGAAATGAATTTGGATTCCCAAATACTTAATAGGAAATTTCTCCGATTCGCACCCAAAAAGGATTCTCTACTGCTCCTCCAACTCTTTAGCTTGGTCGAAGCAGAAATAATTCACTTTTATGAAAGTTTGTTTTAAGACCAGATAGTTGCTCAAAAATGCATAGATAAGTTTCATATTTAGTGCCTTCTCAATGTCATGCGTCATAAACAAAATGGTGTCATCCGCATACTATAATATTCACACCCCTCCCTCAACTAGATGCGGAATCAAGCCGTCAACCTGACCATCTTCCTTTGCTCTTGAAATAATGATAGCCAACATATCGGCAATAATATTAAAAAACAGAGGGGACAAAGGTGATAGCTTTAATCTTGTCCTTTGTAACTAGTCTCTGTTCATTTATTTTGTCTGTAGCTTAGTCCAGGATAATGCAACATGGGTTATAGCTCATGTCATGTGTACTGTATCCACGACCTGCATGAGCAAAGCAGACATGGGGGGAGAAAGGGAGTGTTGTTTGCACATCCCTGGAGTGCGTCGTGTGCGTGCTTGTGAGGTTGTAAAGGAGGATGGGCAGTGGTGTAGCCTGGCACTCCGAGGTTCAGTCATAAACAAGAAAAAGAAAAAAACGAACCTGGCACAAGAGCAAAGTGCTGGGCGGCGGGGGGGGGGGGGGGGGGGACCACAAACACCCTGTGTGCATCTTGAGTTCTTCTCTGAATCCCTCTTTATTTCTCCATTGTTTGTTCTCTATTTGTTCCAGATCGATCTTCGAGTGTGTCCACCTAGAAAGTGAGGACTGAGGGAGACTCTGGCTTGACAAAAGGATCTCCCTGCCTTAAGCCTTTTTTGATTTGGAAATAATGACCTAAATCATCATTTACCTTAATCCCCACGCTCCCTTGACGGACAAAACGATCTATCCATTGACACCATTTAGGATCAAAACCCTTCCTACGCATCACATGTTGAAGGAAAGGCCATTAAACCTTGTCGTAAGCTTTTCAGAACTTATTTTTAGAAGCACGCCATCCAGTTTTTTCCTATGAATTTTGTGAATGGTCTCGTGCAGGATTAACACTCCTAGAATGTGTCTCCCTGGCAAAAAAAAGTGTTGTGTTCCAACCACATAAATGAAATGGTATCTAACTAAAGTGATAACTTCAACTACTTTGGAATTATTTTGCTTATATGTAGTAGAGTACATTAATTTTCAAAGATACGCCAATTAATAGAAGCTAGTACCTTCTCATGTGCCCTCGTTTCCTGCACCAGGCAACCAACGGTTGTTCAACCAACCTTTAGTTTTTTCCAGCTCAAGTTTTTTGATCTACCGACGGAACATCTTGAGATGTACGCGTTGCGGAAATGTATAATGCCTAGTACAGTACGATTTCTCACTATTAGGCTCATGTGTATAAAGGTCGCATATGTGCATCTCGGGCCGCCAGGTTTCTGGCCGGGTGTTGAGCTTAAACAGTTATATGCGGCATTTTTCTTCGAAAAGGGGGTGTGGATCCCCGGCCTCTGCATCAGGCCCAGCTGTAACATTTTCCTTGCTTTGTTTCAGCCTAGTAATAGGATTAGAAGGCATCAGGAACATCCTCAGAGCAATTCGGGATTGCAGCGTATAGGGATCATAATTTCGAAGCAAACTAGACGCAACCGCCAACCATGTCTCTTGGATGCATGCAAGGACACAAGGGCATGCTTGTAATTGTTTGAGTGAACGGCGAACAATGCATCTCAAATAAACTCAAGGTGAAAAGGCTGATAAGGCACGCATAACGTGATTGTCGAACATGAAGTCCCAGGAAGGTTGCACAAGGTGCGATCCAGCTTGTCCGGAGTTGAATTTTCTCTCCAATTGCTCAAATTGCTCGAGCTTGAGGACACTCACGTTCTGCATTCCATGCCATCATCACTCTCTGACCACTATCAGATCCTCCTAAGAGTAGACCTAGGAAGCCCGTTTGTAAAATTTCTGGAAAAAAGAGGCCGTGCTTTGTCGAGGTGGCGCAATAGGCTTTGTCAAAATCGTCTACACATTCTCAGCCAGTGCACATCCCGATTCACCAGCTCAAGTCCATGACCAAGAAACAACGAGCTTTGAGCAAAAGTTTGTTTCCAATTAGAAAGCTCCAACACATCATGATCCTTGCTGTTATCCTTCATTTGGACGGGGATCAAGAATTACGACCTATTTTTGGTCAAGAAGAACCTTAGGGCAGGGTTCAAGAAGCATGAGCGCTCCCTTAAGCGCCGATCATCAAGGGACACGCTAATGCAAAATCCATCTATCTTAGGGTCAACAATCAATGGTTCAAGAATCATATGAGAGGCTTAATCATAATCAAGATTGGGTGGTCACAAGGAAACTTTGATCTTTTATGACACAACTCAGGTCCTTGGTTGACGTCCCTCCCCCGCGCTCTTGAATTTTTTGTCACATCACAGAAAATTGGAAATCAAAATTTCTATTGCCGACATCTCTCTGGATAAGGCTCTTGGCTCTGATGGAATTACTGTTCATTTCTTTTGGTCATGATGGGATACAAAAAATAAAGACTTTCTCAAAGCATTAACGACTTTTCTGAGTTGTCATCGACAAAACTCCACGCCATCATCAGGACAAATATTGGTCACCTTCCCAACAAGGATGGGTATAATTCTATCACCGACTTCTAGCTCATGCTATTATTCCCATGGTCCCCTAGATTATCGCCAAGGCAATGGCCACCGCCTAAGCTCCAAGATGATTGCCATTATCTCGTATAGGCAAAGCACTCATCAACTGTAGGAGCATAAAAAAAACGGTTTTGCTATTTCTCACTCGAGTGAGTATTAAGTTAGAGCTCACTCAACTCTAATCCCATTAGATTTGTATCGTGATTCGTGCGGTATGTTATTTATGTATCTATTTTTTTCCAGTTGCACATGGGTTGCACATAGTTGCAACTAAGATTTCTCAGTTGCACATGGATTGTACATGAGTTGCATATGCAACTGGATGACATCATCTGAGTGAGAATTAACTTAATTCTCACTCGATTGAGCTCTAGTTGCTCCCTAAAAAAAACTTCATATACATGCAGAACTCTTCCCGTCGGTTTCACCTCAACCGCACTCCAGCCTTGCTCATAAAAAACTTTCTATCACGAAAAATCAA
>QRDG01001880.1:916627-943685 GCA_012064385.1 Puccinellia tenuiflora | reverse complement strand
ACACTGATCTCATCCTGTGGCAGTTCAGGAGCGTTGAACCAAAAAAAATAGTTCCTAATTTTTTTTAGCAAACAATATTACACCTGGCCCAACCCTAGACATTCTAAGATCCTTTTTCAGACCTACTCCGCTCCCATTTAGGGAAAAAGAATTCATGTTCTTCCTGAAAGTAAGAGAGAATTAGGAAAGTCCTATTGATTGTTGCTTTCTCCAGACCGTCAGGAAAAGCATGAAAAAAGGCTCGAATGGTACAATCCCTCGTCACCCCAGAATAAAGGGGTGATGTCGTAGTTCATGGTTAATGAATTATGTTTTACGATACTTTTAATTCGTATATTTTATTGATCTAAAATTTTAATTGTATTAGTTTAGTAAATGTTTTTTCAACACGTGAGGACACATTTTTACTCAACTGAAAAATGATGGCTCACAACACTCTTGTAAAATGTCAATTTTTACAAAAAATGACATAACAATTCTAAATTTTGATGAAATGGTTACAAAAGGAGAAAATCAAGAAAAGAGGAAGACATCTGATCATTCTTTAAATTTTTACAGTGTGGACACCTTCTATTGCTATAGAATATGTTAACACCGATTTTGACCATCGTTTAAATGAAATATTTTCAGAATTACTTCAGAACTTCTTTTGTCTTGAATATTTTTGATTCTTTTTCTTTTGAAACTTGTCTTGCATTTCACAGATAATATTGAATGAATAATTTTTTGATAAAATGTCAAAGAGTTTCCTTTGTTGCAACCAATAAAAGAACGAGTTGTCAACTGGTGACTATATTAAATCTATGAACCAAATAAAAGTGTTTTTGATAGATCAATTTCTGATGTTTACATTCTTAGTTAATGTACTCATACATATGTCTTTACTTTATATACAACTTGCTTGAAGGGTGAGAAATCTATTCAACTAATTGACCATGAATTTCTGTTATCCAGAAATTTGGAAGGAGAGTTTAATCTAACTTAATAACAAATTATTAATTTGTGCTTTAAGCCACCTTGGGTTTTTTACTAAGTGAACCTTGATGATGTTTGATTACTTAAATACAGAACTATTCATGTTATTTAATTTTAACTGCTTAGACAATTGAAACTTACATATTCATAAAAAAGAATATGAATTTTTTTACAACTTACCATGGGGGATGGGGGCGATTCCCCCCCCCCCCCCCCACCGCGCACACAATAATGATTCAAACTAAAATATGTTTCTGACTTCGCCATACCTAAAATTTGGACCATCCTTCGCCACTGCCTACGCCAGCCACCGTGTCATAGACCGGCTCGTAGCGACTGCCTCGGCGACGAATACGACGATTATCCTCGCCGGGCTGATGTCGAGGTTGTCGTCGATGAAGCCCTGGAGCTGTCGCTGAAAATGGCGAAATGCGTACCAGGTGCCCCTTGCGTTTCTGAAGCTGGTGGCGTATTTGTTATCGTTCCGCACGACCATGGTGACCTGGTCCTGGGAGCTCCTACCGACGGTGATGGTGATGAGGACCTAGGCCGGCGGCGGTGCGGGGAGGTCCGGCGTACCATGACCGGGGATCGTCAATACGATCCGGTTCGTCGCCAACACTTGGCGAAGCTGGTTCTGAAGTCCAGTGTAGTCTCCCTGCTGGGTGATGGCATAAGTGATGCTGATGGCTCCATCGACACGAACGCCTCCTCCTCGCCGCCTATCACTACAGGAATGTCGCTCTACACCGACGGGGCCGTCGGCGTAGAGCCCGCGGATGCCAGCCCTCCGACTTGGCCGTCGGCGTAGAAAAAGCCCTCGGCGTATCCAGGCTACGCCGACGGCCACCCTCGACATATAAAAAGCCCTCGGCGTAGAGACGGCATTGCCCTCGGCATAGATATTTGGTCTATGCCGACGGCATTGCCCTCGGCATAGCTCTCTTTTGATCTATGCCTACTCACCGTTTTGATCATAACTTTTGCATTTGAAGTCAGATTTTGATGTTCTTTAGCTTGTTTCGAAGAGGATAAGGAGATCTACAAAAATGTTACCGAATTGGGTTTTGAAATTATTTTTATAAATATCATTTTCTTATTTTCTAAATGTCAAAAACGACTTTTTTTGTGAAGAAAGTACATAAAATATGATGCAAAATGGCACCCATCCAATTTTCACACAAATTAGTCCATATTTAAAGGATAATACAAAAATATTAGGAATTTTCTCCCTTTATACCAAATTTCGCATATTTAAATGACTTTATGTCGATTTTTCGAAAGTAATTCAAATTAGAAGTACAAGTGTGTGATAGTTTGCTCTGAAATTTTTTCAAAAATCATTTTAAGGTACACAAGTAGTGATTATTTCATAGAACCATCCATAGTTTTGGAAAACTCGACTTCTTTCAACAGATAGCCTTGTTGACCATTTTGACCATGTTTTCGAATAACACAAAGAAAATAAATTCCTCTCATTTTTCTAGTCGACTTAGACATTTTTCATTTTCTAAATATCAAAAACAACCTTTTTTGTGAATCAAGTACACAAAATATGATATGGATGTCATATTTGAATTCCTCTTATTTTTCTAGTCGACTTAGACATTTTATTTGTCAAATTTCGATTTATGGATTTAAAGATACGAATTATTCCATATTGAATGTAAATAGGAAAAAATAAAGTAAAATTCATTTTATTGTTATTTATTCAAAAAATATTATTACATAATCATTGTTATTTATTCAAATAGATTTTTTAAATTTAAACTCTAAAAAAACGTAACATCATGACCCAGCAGTTAATATGATTGATAGGATAATAATATCAGTAAGTTCTAACATCTCATTTGGTAGCTAATATGTATGGAACATAAAGGTTAAGCATGCTAGGGTTGGAGCAATTTAAAGATGGGTGACCCTGTGGAAAGTTTGATCAGGGTAAGTAATTTGAACTGAGATTAAGCGTGAAATCATAGATTAAGTGTGTGTCTAAGTAAGTAAGAAATTTCGAAAAAAGAATTAAAAAAGATTAAAAAAAGTTATTTAAAAAAAAGAAATTTAAAAATTGGAAAAAATATGCCGACGGCTTCTACGCCGACGGCTTTTAATACGCCGATGGCAAATATGTCTACGCCGACGGACGTATGCCGAGGGCAGCCGTCGGCGTAGCTTGTGCCAACGGTCTTTCTTCCTATGCCAAGCCGTCGGCGTACCACCTGTTTCCCGTAGTGTATCTTCTGGGCGCCTTCCAACGTAGAGGAGCACCTACAGGCTAGCATGCATGCACGGGTTCATTATGCACTCGATCGAGGAGAATCGACCGGGGAGCACGGGCAGGACAAAAAAAAGGCGACCGAGGTGGTTTCACTTGTTTGTTGAGTGTTGAGTACGTACCGTCCACTGCGGGTAGAGGGGCTGTAGCAGGAGGTGGTGGAAGGCGTGCTCCGGTGTCGTGGCCACCAGCGCCTACAGTCCACGAACCCAGCACAGGATACACCACCAGTACTACGACGTCGAAGGAGAAATCATCAGCCTCCAACCACAAACCCAGCACAGGATACACCACTAGTTCTACGACGTTGAAGGAGGAAACCAGTGTGAACCTCCAACCACAGACCCAACACAGGATACACCATCTTCCAACTGTCAACTGCGCAGACAACCGTCTGCACGTACTCCTGAACGACACATCCTCCCTGCTCCACCATGATGTCGGAGACAACGCCATAGCAACAGGGACAAAGCAGAAGAGAGACACACCTGATGGGGTCGCCGCCACCGCCTCGCCGACACTATCCATGAACTCTAAAGCCACCGATCTGAGGGATCGGCAAACACACGATGCCATCAACTCCGAGACGTCGTCATGAAAGACACTGCCAGTGTGGGAGTGGAGCCGTGGCAGATTTATTCGTCCGGGCGCTGCTCCCACCACCCCAACGGCGCACCACGAACTGCAATACCAAACCCTATCTACAGAGCGGAGGAACCGGATCCCCTGTCCCTCCCGCCATCAGAGCAGCAGACGGAGGGAGAGGGGACCAGCACGGGCGGAAAGCAAGATCGCTTTTCTCTCCTGGCGGCGGCTTGGAGGAAAACGATAGGTCACGTTGGTTAAAGGTGTGTTTATTGATTGCCTACATCACATTCGAGCAGCTTGGCTTGCTCCGTTGTCTTCACATAGCTTCTCTGCTTGAATCTTGATAGCAACGCTAAGACATTTGTGCTTACTGCACTACTATTATCCTCCTTCACTGGATCACCGAGTACTACGGATGCAGTTTCATCCCCAAAAGGCAAGAGGATTGGAGATGAGAGGCGATTTGGTGAAATTCTTTCACCTAATTCTCACAAATATTATTCCATCTCAATACACTAGCATGGTATGGTGTAAAGTTTTTAATCTAGATAAAAATGAGACGGTTGGTAAGGGATATCTAGAGATCATCCTATCCAAACCCAGACTAATAAACAGACTATTGAGGATTTTCCGAGATCTAGGATAATCCCCTCCAATGCACTAGAATACACTCTAAATACCGTAGAAATAAACAAGGCCTAAAGGGGGCCGTCTCTGGGGTCATTGATGCTTTCAGTTGAAAGTATGGGTTAACTAAAGGAACATATCATGAGCCACGAGATGGAGGATATATAATATATTCCTTAACCCATACTTTCAACTGAAAGCATCAATGACCCTAGAGACGGCCCCCTTTAGGACTTGTTTATTTCTACGGTATGTAATATAGATGATCAAATAATCTAAACAGGGGACGTAGGCTTTTCTCTCTCGACCTTTCTCTCTCCTCCCTCCCTGCTTGAGAGCCGCCGCCGCTTCCTCTCTGGCCCCTCTCCTCTCTCTCCCCGGCGGCTCTACCGGCTGGAGTAGAGGGGGGAGAGGGTGTCCGGGCCTCCTGTATATAATAGTTTTAGGCCTTCTGGTTTCGCCCGTGTGGTGGTTTGGCGTGATGCCGTGTCGAGCTGCTACCTCGCCGGCGCGCGGCGGTGGTTTGCGATCAGAGCTAGCTGCAGCTGACTCTCCATGGTGGGGATGGAGGCTGGATGCGGGATCTGGTGTTGCTCCTTTGAATAAGCGCGCCGAGGTACTGATCTGCTTCCCTCCCGTTCGATCTGGTTGCCATGGTGGCTACAGATCTTGGGGATTGGACGGATCGGGAGCCTCGCAGGTTCTCTTGCCGGATCTCAAGTCGCTCCAGCCGGATCCTAGTGCCGCTGGTGCTGTTGACTGGCTTCGGGCTTGCAGATGCCATGGTGGGCTCTTTGCTGGCTTGAACCTGGTATCTGGCAAAATAAAGTTGCTGGGTTGGCTTTCCTCGTCCTTCGGAGGTCTACTGCGTCCCTCCTCGTTCTGGCCGGCCGTGGCGGCGAGGGGAAGGAGTTGGGTATGACAGTTACCCGGGAGGTTGGACAAGGCTCAGGTCCAAAGATGCTGGGGAATGTCTCAAATCGTGAGCAGGTTTGTATTCTCAGTTCTAGAGGCACAAAGCTTTCCTTGGGTGATGATCTCCTGGTAGAAGATGGCGCCCCTCTGTTCGGGCTGTGTCACCAGAGGTGTACGACAACGCTTCTGTCGTTGATCCCCAGATTCAACAGTGGGGCCCCGAGGTTGAGCTCGGTGTTTGTTCTTCAAAATCTACAGCTCAATTCTCTTAAACCTCAAATGCATACGCCAGATAGACCGTTGGGAGAGCCACCCGCGGGACATCAACTGGTATGTAGCAGGAATGAGGCTCTTGAAGATTGCAGATGCAGCAATAGCGAGTTCGTGTTGTCGACGGATGAACGATCGCTGTTTGGCTTCATAGGCAGTCTTCGCTATCGTCTACTTGTGGTTGGATCATATTTATGTACTCTTGTGTGTCTAGGCACATGTTTCCCCTGTTTGGCACCATGGTGTCATGTAATGTTGTATCTTGGTTCTTAATGCTAATATATTTCCTGTTAAAAAATAAATAAATAATCGAAACATGACAAGTACTAGGAACATCAGGATCCAAGTCAGTTCTTTTCCCCCCCAATATCTCTCAACTTTGATCTTCGATTCATGCTATGCCCGTTAACTTCATCAGTATATGACAAATGTAGTTTTGCCATGATCTTCCTTAACACTGAGAACTTCCTAGACACTTTCGTCAGTGCAACTAGGCAAACACTTTGTTGCTCCTTTCACATCACTGGTAGTCAAGACCAAACCATATGTTTATCAGAAGCAGTACATGAAGATAAGATACGAGAACATAAGCAACTAAGCAAGGGCATCTGGCGAGCCAGTTAGGCACGGATAACAAATGAGATATAATATACAGCAAGATGCGGTACATCGCTCGACAACCCAAGATCCTCGACAACCCCGAGCTGTCCGTCACCTCCGCTTCCTCCCTCGCCGACAACGCTCGGGCATGTGGCGCGGACGAGGCCGAGGCGGCTCTCATCGCTGATGCTGTGGTGATCTCACCTGCTCCATGATCGCAAGCCATGACCACTACAAGATCTCCCGATGTGGACGTTTAGATGCCAATAGCTTGATCATTCGGCTATTGTTTACAGCCCGTCTACCAATCTTATGTTTGATCAGGCGTAGTTCTAGTACTTTGCTTTATCATCGCTGCGTCGATGCTACTACGTGTAATCCTGAACGTTTTCCCTTCAACTTCCAATGCAGCAATATAGGCCTTCATGTTATCTTTTTACGCGCTCTAAATCTCTGCCTAACGCTAGTTGTTGATAAGTTTAATTATGCATAACCACATCTACTGCCTCTGCTCCTGGAACCTGCGCGGCCTGGGACAAGCGCCCAAATGCGCTGATGTCCTTTCTGAACTCTTAACAATAAACCCACACGCAGTGTTCATCCAAGAAACAAAGCTGGATACGATTAACAAATTTAAGGCGGCTTCCTTCCTTCCCAGGAACCTCTCCTCCTTTCATGATAAACCCACGGATGGGTCCTGCGGAGGGATCCTTAATGCTTTAAACCCCGCGTTTTTTACTCTCATCAATCAATCTTCTTCACAGTTTACGCTCACGTCCGTTTTCACGTGCCTAGCCTCACCCGAACCCTTCTACATCACGAACGTGTACGCCCCAACCGATCACACTCTCAAGCAAGATTTTCTTGACCACCTCTCCTCGGTCTCACCTCCCTCCCACTGCCCCTGGATGCTCCTAAGTGACTTTAACCTTATGCGCGCTCCGTCCGACAAAAATAACGCGTCCTTTCGATTTGATGAGGCGGAAATGTTTAACGATGCTATCAACAACCTTGCCCTAATTGAACTCCCTCTCCTCGACAGAGCGTTCACCTGGTCCAACAACCGGAACTGCCCCACCTTGGAGCGTCTAGATCGCGTTTTTATAAACCTTGCCTGGAATTCTACCTTCCCCAACTCATCCGTCTCATCTCTCTCTCGATTTATCTCTAATCACGTCCCTCTAATTATCTCAATTCAAACTCACGTCCCTCGTCCCGCCATTTTTCGTTTTGAAAACGGTTGGGCCACCATTCCCTCTGGGAGGGCCTGCATCTCACAGGTGTGGGCCTCGGCCCAACAAAATTCAAACGGTGCCCTCGCTATCTCCCGCTCGCTAAAGGCTACTAGATCAGCCCTCAAACGCTGGAAGAAAACCTTAACCCCTGTCCACACCTACGAGGAGAACTGCAAAATTGTCATCTCCATCCTCGATCTCATTGAGGAATGCAGGTTCCTGTCTCCCCCCGAGCTTCTGCTTCGCAAAACTGTGATCTCAGTTCTTCACCGCACCGTCCAAACCAAGGTTGCCTTCTGGAAGCAGAGAGGAAAAATAAGAGCCGCAATCGAAGCTGATGAAAATACTAAATTCTTCACACCTCTGCCACTATTAGAATGAGACAGAACAAAATCTCTATTCTCGACCACAATGGATCGGAATTCACAACTCACGACCACATGTCCGAAATCCTAACTAACTTCTACTCCAATCTGCTTGGAACAGCCTGCCCTACCACTTGGCATTTTTCTCTAGCCCAGATCTACCCTAACCACATCCCTGCTCTTCGCCACTTAGATGAACCTTTCACCAACCAAGAAATCACGGACGCTGTTTTCTCGATGAACAAGGATGCTAGCCCAGGACCTGATGGGTTTGGCCCAGGTTTCTACCGCAGGTTCTGGCCTCTTATTAAAAGCTCGGTCTTCAAACTCATGCACGACTTCCACAGCCTCTCAACGGACACTGCCTGCATTAATCGAGCCCATATCGTTCTCCTCCCAAAAAAGGAAACAGCTCGCACTCCGGATGCCTTCAGACCAATCTCTCTCCAAAACTGCATGATTAAAATCATCGCTAAAGTCCTCACGAATAGGCTAAAGCCTCTAGTCCCCCTTCTTGTAAATCAAGATCAAACCGGGTTCCTTTCTGGACGATGCATCTCTGAAAACTTTGTATATGCCGCTGACCTTCTCCACTGTTGCCACAAGCGAAAAGCGCCCACTATCGTCATAAAGCTTGACTTTAGAAAAGCGTTTGACTCCATATCCTGGGAATCCCTCCTCGATATTCTGGAGGCTCGCGGATTCCCGCCCCTCTGGTGTGACTGGATCAGAAACATTCTTATCACTGGTAAAACTGCGATCAGCTAAATGGGGTCCCCGGGCCTTGGATCACGTGTAGAAATGGGCTTCGCCAAGGAGACCCACTCTCCCCTTACCTCTTCAACACTGTCGCCGATGTCCTGCCCCAACTGCTGATACAATGCTTCGCTCTCTCACCCCATCTCCCCCACGCTGCCTTGTGCCGTCCTTCAATACGCCGATGATACGCTTATCCTTGCAAAAAGCCTCTCCTCACGCGGCTATGCAGCTCCGCAAAACACTAGATGACTTTGCCGCTGCCACTGGCCTCTCCATAAACTACCATAAAACAACCTTCATCCCAATGAACGTTTCGGATGCTGATGCCGCCTTAATGGCATCGATCTTAGGCACCAACATAGCAACGTTCCCTCAAACCTATCTAGGTCTACCCCTATCTCCCCACAAATTACCCCTATCTGCTTTCTTACCCCTCTATACCAAATGCGACCACTACCTTGCGGGCTGGTGTGCAAACCTTACTCTCCTCTGTTCTGGACTCCCTCCCCACCTACTTCATGTCTTCCTTCCTCATTCCTTCCTCTTGCATTGAAAAATTTAACAAAAAAGAAGGGCCTTTTTTTGGGCTGTCGAGGACACTTGCACTGGGGCGCAGTGCCTGATTGCTTGGGACAAAGTCTGTACTCCTAAGAACGCTGGTGAAATGTATCTTGGATATGTTTGCTGGAGCTCATTAAGGATAAGAGACCGCCCTATTTTTATTTACCGAGGGAGCCGAGGATATTGCGGCACACGAAACTGAAGCCGGGAATGATAGACAGTAGTTAATCCGAAGACCGGGAATGATAGACAGTTGTTCATCCGATGGGATGGATGTACCGAAAAGCCTCAGGTTGGACATACCAGGCGTTAAGAATCTAAAATCTCAGAATGTTTTCTTGCTCCTAAAATTTTCTTTTAAATTTTTGCATTCTGCTGACTTACCGTGGAAAAATTGGATCCTTCACCACTCACCTTTCCCACTCCACCAAAAAACAAACACCTCCTACCTAGCCAAGATTATTAGATCTAACCTCCATACGCTACGTCTTGTCTCCCAGTGTTGCGTCGGAAGTGGAACAAGCACGTACTTCTGGCTTGATAGATGGATTCTACCGGAAAATCTAGCCACTGCCTTCCCAGCCCTTTACACCCACTCCACCAACCAATTCGACTTCGTCAACACGGTGATGCAGAATGGGATTGATGCTAACCTGTGTAACAGACTAACCTCGGCTGCCTCCGTTGAGCTAGCCAACCTTAGATCTTTGCTGTTGCAGGTTTCACTTCAGGAGCGGCCGGATGAGAGGACCCTCTTGGATGGGTCAAAGTTGAAAGGACACGGATGTCGCCTAGAGGGGGGGGGGGGGGGGGTGAATAGGCGATATAAAATTATTACGGTTAAGACTTGAATAAATGCGGAATAAAACTAACGTTTAATTTATCAAGCCAAAACCTAAACTAGTTAGGTTCACCTATGTGCACCAACACTTATGCTAAGCAATATAATCAACTAGGTGATAGCAAGATATATGACTTTAAGCTAGATGTCTATCACAAGTAAATAGCATAAGTAAGAAGCTCGGGATAGAAATACCGAGGCACTTGGAGACGATGATTTATCCCGAAGTTCACTTCCCAATGGAAGCTAGTCTCCGTTGGAGCGGCGCGGTGTTCACCAATGTGAAACACCGAGTAGCCTTAATATGGCACACCGTATCTCCGTTGTGTCTTACCACCAATGTGGCGAGGCACTTGTCACTATGTTGCCGTTGAGGTTGACAACTAGAACCTTTACAAGGTGAAGCTCACTCCACAAGTTGGAGGGTCTTCACCAAATGCACCGAGCCGCCAAGACTCGATGCCCAAGGCCGGGGCACACACCACAACTCAATTGATGGCTCCCGGCAATATCTTCGTAGCTACCAAAGCTCCGAAGCAACAAGGTTGAGCCACACTCCACAATTGGAGGCTCCCAACAAATCCCGTGAGCCACCAAGACTCCGAGAAATCAACAACCGTCTAGGGTACCAACGTGCCCTAGAGGAACAAGCTCTAGGGCACCAAAGTACCCAAGAGTAACAAGCTTCTCAACTTCACTTTCCACGAATCACCGTGGAGAACTCAAACCGATGCAACTAATGCAATGGCAAGAACACACTAAGTGGTCAAGTTCTTCCAACACGAATCCAACCAAAGCAACTAATGCTTGGGAGGGATTTGAGAGGAAGAACAAAGGAGAAACACCAAGAAACTCCAAGACCTAAATCAAAGATGTTCCCCTCACTTAGAGGAGATATGGTTTGGTGGAATAATAGATCTAGGCCTTCTCCTTCAATCCTCCAAAGATCAATGAGTTTGAGTGGAGGGATTGGGAGATCTATAGGATTTGATCTCTTGCAACAATGGAGAGAGAGAGAAGGGAAAAATGTGCTCAAGAGGTCAACCAAAGTTGGGGTTCACTTGGGGAAGAAGACCCCTTAAAAGGGAGCCAAAAATATGGCCGTTAGGCCAATTTTCGGGCAGCCGGAGGAGGGAGGCCGGCCTGGCCGGCCATAGCCCAGCCATGATGGCCGGCCATGCAAACAGAGAAGCCCCGGCCATGGGGCCGGCCATTTGGCCGGCCATGCTGGCCTAGCCAAAACGGCGAAACTGAAATTGCAATATCTTTTGCATCCGGACTCCGTTTTCGACGATCTTGGGCTCGTTGGAATCACCACAACGAGCACTACAAGATTATGCATAGAAACATCATAGTCCAACAAAATATTATAATAACAAATTAGGAAATGTTAAACCTCTCTCTTGCAAACCGGAACCGTCATATCTTTTGCAAATGAAGTCCGAAAGAGGTGAAACCAATTTTGTTGGAAAGAGGATGATAGTAGCTATCCTTGGAAATGTTTGAAAACAACTAAGAGATAAATTCTCAACACATGTATGTGTGGATAATTTCTCAAGGACAAACCGATAATATTTCTAATATCGAAAACGCAATGGAAGACGCATATGAAAACCGTTTTCAATGAGCTTGGCCTTGTCATGACAAGCACGACAAGAACCAAGACCACATCATGATAAGAGACAAATAAGAACCAATAAAGATGATGCCAATGATGCAAAGGTTTGAGCTCTCTACGATCGATACGCTAAAGCTCACTCGAGAGCCCCTCTTGATAGTACGGTTACCTATCCTAAAACCCGGTCTCCCAACTACACCGCGAGACCGGTAAAATAGAAACCTATCAAGATCATACCTTTGCTTTGCGCATTCCACTTGAGCTAGATGATGACGATCTTGATCTCCTCTCAAGTGGATCACCTTTCTTGATTGCGCTCCGCTTGGTGAAGCCTCGCGTATTGCTCCCCCATACACCAATATGGGAGAGGACACTCTTTCGCATATCTTCACTTGCCCTTATCTTGTATGTTGATCAACTTGCACTTAGACTTGATCAACCTATAATCTTCTCCTTTTAGCTTCGACTCCAACATATGGAGTTCAAGCATTCCATACGGGCCAACACTTTCTTGATTGCGCTCCGCTTGGTGAAGCCTCGCGTATTGCTCCCCCATACACCAAGATGCATGGGAGAGGCACTCTTTCGCATATCTTCACATGCCCTTATCTTGTATGTTGATCAACTTGCACTTAGCCTTGATCAACATATATTCTTCTTCTTCGCATACCTTCACATGCGCTTATCTTGTATGTTGATCAACTTGCACTTAGCCTTGATCAACATATAATCTTCTTCTTTTAGCCTTGACTCCAACATATGGAGTCCAAGCATTCCTTATGGACAAACACTACAAATATAACTCAAAGCACACATTAGTCCATAGAGATTGTCATTAATTACCAAAACAACATATGGGGGCAACCATGCTCTTTCAATCTCCCCCATTTTGGTAATTGATGACAATCCCTTTTGAGAGGGTTTATATAATGAATTAAGCAACCTTGCAAGACAAGGATGCATGAGCATGAGAGGCAAATGCTTAAGAACCAAACGAAAGCATAAAACCAATTCCCTTAAACCCTCTAAAACTTCTCCCCCATTGGCATCGATTGCCGAAATGGGAAGAAAAATTTAGAAGGCCAATATAATATGAGTTCCTCCACACGGTATGCATTTCTCAAGATATGAGTGAAATTGAATGCACATATCCATTGACGAATAATAGAGGAAATCAAACTATATTGAGGATCCAAGATTGCAAAAGGATGAAATCATTCTAAACATCTCCACCAAGGAGAAGAGCAATCGAGAAGATCCTAACCGAGAGTTCTAAACAAAAATAGAGAAGCTCTCCAATGTTCACGCACTATTGAGGAGTGCACAAATATGGAATCCTCACTCCCCCAAAATCATCTAGAACACTCACTAAGTGCAAGGATGTAAAAATTAAAGCAAACAAAGCACTTGCACCAAAGATGTGTTTGAGCCATATGGAGATACCAATTAAAAGAAATTATTAATAAAGGTCCAACCAAGAGTATGTGTGTGTGTGTACAAGACAATTAATTTGGATAAGACACATAGTCTTAACCAAATGGAAATAAGTTATATATCAAGTATTGTCACACATAACTTACAAAGAAGATTTTTCATAAAATAATATGTTCACAACCTCGAGGATACAATTTTTTTAAGAAAAATCAACATAGGATAGGCCCAACCGAGATAAAAGGAAGATCTTTTAAATGAGTATGTTCACAAGCTTAGGGATACCAATTGGAAACTAAAACCAATTGAAAATGCCAAAAGATAGTGAGAGCATTTCGTTAATAAAAATTAACATGCTCACCATGATAAGCATGAAGTCAAAGATCTTACAAGAACATGAGTGCGCAAAGATACCGATAAAAAATGAGACAAGCACTCATGAGACAAATTGGAAGCCACCAAAGAATTATAGATAAAAGCAAGGTAGCTCAAAAGAATTCGGATACCAACTAAAAGGTGACCTCTCTCATATGTATAGGTTTCTAAGTAGACAAATCATTGATGATATACATCCACAAAGAAACTTGCACATATGAGATGGTTGATAAAATGGAAACCATGGTATCCAAAAGAGAAGTCATGAATATACAAAAGAGATTATTGCTTAAAAGCATAGCACGTAGCTCAAATTTACCTCATTGTATATAATGAACTTCAAACACATCAAAGACATCACACATATCACTAAGGGAACAAGAGATAGTGAAAATGCTTTGAGATAGGCAACAAGTATCACAAAGAAATAATACCAATTGAAGAAAGATTTTTGCAATTCATCACAAATATCACAAAGATATACCAAGTGAAGGAAATAAGTCAAAACCACAACAATTGCACATTTAAAGTTTTCATGCTAAGAAACAACCTACACAAGGTTGAATACAAGAAAAAGTATGCATGGGATAGATACTTGTTACCGAAATAGCATTGGTGATGATGAAGATGAGGATTTGTTTATCATCAAAGCTTGACTCCAATAATCGCATGGTGAGAACACCTTCCTTATGAATGAGGCAAGCATCCAATGCATCTCCATTGTACCTAAAACAAAATTCAAGTACAACATGGTTCCCAAACTCATTGGGTTCCATAGTAGTTAGATACACTACAATACATAGGAAACACTCCACATAAATATGTGCATATAGATGAACTTGAATTTCATGCACATCTTAGCCATTTTAGGATTTGGTGGAGTATCCCCTATATATGGATCAAGAAAGACTAGCATGCCATAAAATAAATGTATTAGTAAATATGCATGCATGGACTTACAAGAACCAAATGAGATACGGTTTGGACAAACACCAAGTAAACCAAGAAGAGAGCACACCAAAGTGTGACACAAAAAGGTTGTCCAAATTATATCAAAATCCAAATCAACACATGATTGAGAAAGAAAGAAACAAATCAACATGTGATTGATTCCAAAACACATCAACACATGAAGTGTGATATCAATAGGAATCAAATCAAACAACACATGAGAGATAAGACACCAATTGAAAGATAAGATACCAACTAGGAGACAAGATACCAAGAAGAGGATAATACTTGACCGGAATCAAGTAAAGTAAAATAAAGTAATAAGGTATCAAAATTCTCACAATAAATATCAATTGAAACAAATATCTATGGAGGAGATATTAAATTCCAATTAATACCAATTGAAGGTACCTAGGCAAGGCCAATGAGCATATAGGATGAAAGAAAGAGTCATGCTCAAAGGGTTTTCTCATTCTATAGGATAAACATAAAACAAGAGATGAGAATGCAAGAATCCCAAGAGAGAGCAAGGTTACACTAAATAAACCAAACACCCTCTACACTTTTCATGATGGCACAAAGCATCAAGAGAAAAGATTTGTCTTCCATAAACACATATGATAGAAATCAAATGCCAATTGAAAGGATCAAATAATGATAGATAGGATAGTGTTCTAAATAAAAGGAATGCTCCCCCAAGATTCATGCATTAATTTTTGATATTTGCATTTGAATACAATATGCACGCACAAGGGATCATTACTCTTCATATTTTATTTACAACACTAAACACTACCAATTTGAGGATTAGGATCCTAGCAAGAGGCAAGGAAGGCAATGGGAGTCAAAATGAATATTTTGGAAAGAGATGAGACAAATAAAAACCAATGCCAATGTAAGGATAATCAAAATATTTTACCACAAACACAAATATGGATTGTCCAAGGACAATGACCATTTGGAATTATTTTCCCGATGATAGAGGTATCCAAGAATATCCTCACAAGATAAAACATGTGGAAAAAGATAAGCAATAAAACACCATATTTGAATAAGGTTTGTTGGTAGTTCCAACTATTCAAACCAACCGGCAAGGCCATGGTTAGAATAATATGGAACAAATGGTTTCTCAAATAATATATGGAAGTGCATATTAGAGAAAAACCACACCAAGCAAACTCACACAAACAAGAGTCAAAGGATAACCAAAATGAAAAATAGGAACTTGTTTGAGCAAACATGCCACATAGGAATAAGATAATTTACAACATCAAATCTAAGTGGCAAACCTCAAATGTTCACATTGTGTGGGATTGTAATATGCACAAAGCTTATTACTCCCCCATAATGTGATAATTCATATTATCTAAGCAAGAGGCAAACAAAACTAACTAGAGAAATTAATGGATGTTATAGAATTTGAATTTCTCATGAGCATGACACACCACAAAGTTACTAGATAATCTTGATATATCAATACTAGGTGGTGTTACTCATATACACACATTTTTAGGTTAGTGAAGTGCACAAAGCATATCACTCCCCCAAAATGGGATAGTCCATTAATCTCTCAAAAGAGCCCATTGAAATCAACACAAGATCCAATAAGGACTCAACACAAAGTTTACACATATATGGAGCGCACATTAACATACAAAAACTTGATTGCTCAAGGTAAGTAATAAGCACAACATATACAACCACATGCTAGGAACAAAACTAACACATGCTAGGGGGCAAGCAACTTTCAATGTATATATAATTTAAATATAAGTTACCGCAAGAAGGAGCATTGGATATGAGGTATGACAATATAATCCAAATGACTTGGCTTGTGGAAATAATAATCATGAAGATCCCTTAATTCTTCAAGGATAGCCAAGTCTCCAATGTCCTCCATCACAACCTATTGATTAAGTTTGAGCTTGTTGGTCCCCAACCAAGTTGGGTCCTAAGAGATTAGTCACAATAGGCTTGGCAACCCAAATGGTTCTTTTCTTGACACCACTTGAGTCCCCACATATTTGGCAAACACATTGCCAACCCTATCCTTCCTAAGAGAATAAACATCATCAATTATTATGGGGTTGGATAGGGTACCATTAGTGCATGAAGAAGCCAAGTGATCCTTCTCACGGCATAAGTAGCAACATCGACTCTTCTCTTTCTTCTTAATAGGCTCCCCAACTTGAGGAGCAATAACTTGAGTCTTCTTATGAGGTGGCCCTTGTTCAACTCGAGATTGAGCAAGAGATTGAACAAAAGGCCGCTTCCCTAATTGCTTCTCACTAAGAGGCTTCTTCTTCATTGGGCAATCCCTAACATGATGCCCTTCAACTTTGCACTTGAAGCATACAATCTTGGCCGAGTGATTGACTTGTTCTTGGCCCTTCTTATTGCTACTCTTGGACTTGTTCTTGATATTGGAGTTGAATCCAAGTCCACTCTTGTCATTGGGGGATTTTTGCACGCTCATCATATTGTCAAGTGTGGCCTTCCCTTTATGACGTTTCTCCACATCTTTCTTCAAAGAAGTGGCTTGTGCCTTGTGCTCTTTAGTCTTCCCTACAAGGTTAGTAGCTACACAAGTACTAGCGGAAGTTGAAGCTTCATTGTTAGAGAAACTAGGCACAAAATGTAATTCAACATATGATTTAGCATTAGTGTGAGATGAAGAATTACAAGGACTAGCACATGGCATTTTAGCATTTTTATTAGAAGTTGTGCCATTGTCCACATGAGGCTCACTAGATATTACCTTGGTAGCGATAGCCTCATGAGCTAATCTTAGCTTATCATGAGATACTAGAAGATCTTCATGAGAGCTCGAGAGCTTCTCATGGCTTTCTTCTAATATCTCATAATTGCTAGTTAGCAATTTAAGTTGAGCCCTTAGCTCAACATTCTCCTTTAAAATGGATGCTTCACAAGAAATAGAGTTAGTAGCACAAGTATCAACATTAATAGCAATGGGAGAACAATTAAGAAGCTCTTTTAGAAATTGAGCTTGGAGTTGATCATGGGACTTAGTGAGATGTGTAAGAGAATCTTCCAAGGACTTGACATCCTTTTCAAATTTCTTATTAGCCTCAAGGAGTCTAACAATTTCAACAACAAGCTCATCATTTTTTATTTTAAAACCATTAGCCACTTTGAGAGCTCTATCATGGGTTTTATTTACTTTAGATAACTCTAGAGTAAATGTCTCCTCAAGAGATTTCTTGGTGGTTTGTTCTTTTTCGAGAGCTTCCTTAAGATCCGCAATCGTGTTCGCATAACCACGTTCGCGGCGAAGACTTTCATCTTCACGTGCTTCCAAATCATCTAATTCTTGCTTATACCCAACAAAGGTAGTTATGAATTCTATGAAACTATCATGAGCATTTTTATCATTTTGAAGAGCACGTTCAACCATTCCACTCTTATTCATAAGGAGGTCAAAACTATTATCCTTATCTTCATCATAATTTTCTTCATCATCATTAGATTTATATAAGTAATTTTTTGAAGATATGGAAGGACTATCAACACAAGCATGTGAAACATTTATAGTGCTAGATGTGTTTAAGTCCAAAGATAAATCATTGCAATAAGATAGAGATGAAATATTATCTAAAAGAAGCTCACTATCATTATTGCAAAATTTATCCCTACTCACCATTGCATTAGTTTGTGGCTTGCCACATGTAGGTGAGGTAGAAGAAGTTGAGAACACATTACGCCCGGAGGTGGAGGAAGAACAATCATTCTCACTATCCATGGACACACCATAATTGTCTTGAAGCTTGGTCCATAGGTCATGAGCACTCCGATAAGGAGAGATTGACAAGGCAACTGCATTTCTTAAAGACATGAAAACAACTTTAGAAGCTTGAGCATCTAGATAAGAATTTTCCTCATCCTCCAAAGATAATCTTTTCGGATCCTTTGGAGGAGGAAAACCCATATCTAAGATTTGCTCTATAGATGGATCAATATCTCTAAAATAATTTAGCATGCGATTTCTCCAATCATTATAATTAGTGCCATCGAATATTAAAGAGGCATTGTGCACTAAACCACTAGACGACATCTTTACTCTCTAGGCCGTGAAGCCCTATAAAGAGAGAACCCGCTCTGATACCAATTGAAAGGACACGGATGTCGCCTAGAGGGGGGGTGAATAGGCGATATAAAATTATTACGGTTAAGACTTGAATAAATGCGGAATAAAACTAACGTTTAATTTATCAAGCCAAAACCTAAACTAGCTAGGTTCACCTATGTGCACCAACACTTATGCTAAGCAATATAATCAACTAGGTGATAGCAAGATATATGACTTTAAGCTCGATGTCTATCACAAAGTAAATAGCATAAGTAAGAAGCTCGGGTATAGAAATACCGAGGCACTTGGAGACGATGATTTATCCCGAAGTTCACTTCCCAATGGAAGCTAGTCTCCGTTGGAGCGGCGCGGTGTTCACCAATGTGAAACACCGAGTAGCCTTGATATGGCACACCGTAGAGGTGAAACCAATTTTGTTGGAAAGAGGATGATAGTAGCTATCCTTGGAAATATTTGAAAACAACTAAGAGATAAATTCTCAACACATGTATGTGTGGATAATTTCTCAAGGACAAACCGATAATATTTCTAATATCGAAAACGCAATGGAAGACGCATATGAAAACCGTTTTCAATGAGCTTGGCCTTGTCATGACAAGCACGACAAGCACCAAGACCACATCATGATAAGAGACAAATAAGAACCAATAAAGATGATGCCAATGATGCAAAGGTTTGAGCTCTCTACGATCGATACGCTAAAGCTCACTCGAGAGCCCCTCTTGATAGTACGGTTACCTATCCTAAAACCCGGTCTCCCAACTACACCGCGAGACCGGTAAAATAGAAACCTATCAAGATCATACCTTTGCCTTGCGCATTCCACTTGAGCTCGATGATGACGATCTTGATCTACTCTCAAGTGGATCACCTTTCTTGATTTTGCTCCGCTTGGTGAAGACACGCATATTGCTCCCCCATACACCAAGATGGGAGAGGCACTCTTCGACATATCTTCACATGGCCTTTATCTTGATGATCACCACGTGACACCATCCACCATGGACAACATTGGATCTTGATCAACAAATGATCTTCTTCTGATCACCACGTGACGCCATCCACCATGGACAACATAGGATCTTGATCAACAAATGATCTTCTTCTTCACATGCCCTAATCTTGTATGTTGATCAACTTGCATTTAGCCTTGATCAACATATAGTCTTCTTCTTTTAGCCTTGACTCCAACATATGGAGTCCAAGCATTCCTTATGGACCAACACTGCAAATATAACTCAAAGCACACATTAGTCCATAGAGATTGTCATTAATTACCAAAACAACACATAGGGGCAACCATGCTCTTTCAATTTTTAATAATAACCTAATTCACTAAGTTAAATATGGAGTTTTAACCCGTTAATTGCAATATTTATTTTAGGGGTTCCATTTAACTTGTGGGACATGCCCAATAATATTTCAGTGCATAATTTGACCATCTCATCATGATTGTGCATTGCACCTTTGTATTCGTGTTATTTATTTCGTTTCCTGTATTGTTGTGTATCGGTAGATTCAGGAGTCGAGGTTCCACCACAATACCTCGACGATCAGCGCGACCAGTACTATCAGCAAGGAAAGAGCTAACCTAACCTTCTTGGCATCTAGCATCATATGATTTTATAAACTTATTTTATCCACCATAATATTGCATGCGATTCAAATGTCTCTTTTGATCAAGATGTAGAGTATCCTATGAATGCATGTTTATCCCCTGAACCATCACATGCTTCCCCTCCTACGAACCCTAGGTTTGATGTGTTGGCCGGAGACAAAGATATAATTTTTGTTATATATGCTTAGCTATGCTTAGCCATGCTAGTCAAATGATATATTTTTGTCCGGTGATTTAATTCCATTATTGCGAATGGTGGTGGAATGTTCGGACATGATGGTTACTTGTGGTGGATAATTAATTTGCTAAAAGGCTTGGATGAGTTGCCATCGGGGATGGTGTTTTGCCTCATTCTTGCCGCCTAGGCTGAGAGTGCTTATAGCTAGAACCAAGAACCGAGCGTGCTGCCATTGGTGGGGGTATGGGCTCCTTACTAACTGAATAACTTGTGTGGGCGTATCCAAGGGTCCTCTAGTTTGCTATTTCCATTTGCGCGTGTGTGTGAGCGGAAAAAGAAATGATGAGGATGGTGGTGTTTAGGACGTGGCGATGGGGGCAGGGGCTGAAATAGGCTGGGTAAACTTGTCCTGTCGCCACAGATGACTCTTGGATAGTCTCATGCGAGGTAAAGGTTTAACCGCGCCCACTCGCCAGCCTTCCCCGGAAGAGGGACAATCAGGTGAGCCGGACGGTACCGATGGGTAAATTAGCACACCCCTGCAGGGTTTAATCTTTTCGAAAAGCCGTGTCCATGGTTATGGACAAACTCTTGGGAAAGGCGGATTAGCTCATAGAGAACCTGAACCTAATTAATAAATTTGGCAGCTTGAGGTTGCAATCCAACGTGTGATAAAAGGTTCAATTCCTCGAGGGTGATTCGAGGGAGTGCCTTGGTGGAGATGAGGTGCTTCTGGTTACAAATGGTTCGTTGAGAACCAAAGATGAAAGTTTACTCTCTTATCCCTTTTGGAAAACATTCTGAGTAGACGATGCAATGGGTCCTTATGTCTTTTAAAAAGGAAAACTAGCTTTATGCAAATTAGCTACATTATACAGCATTAGAGCTTCCATCAGCATTGGGCCTATATCGCCCTACTAATTCTTGCGAGTACGTCGTACTCAGCCTTGCTTTGTTGATTATTATTTGTTTCAGAGGAGGACGCCACCGAACTGGAAGGTGGGTTCTTTATTGACATCGACGAGTAGTCTGGGGTTCCCAGGTGGCAGCTTGGGACGTCTCGGAACAGGCTGGCTGGGATATGTTATTGTAGGCCTCTTAGGCCATAATTTGGATCTTGTTGTTAGACAACTATATTTGCTTCCGCTTGATGTAATGATGGGTCTGTGACCTCTGATTGTGATATTTGCTATCTTTCTCATATATGAGTTGAACTATGATCTCTTGTGTCGTAGAGTCTGTGATGTGCCAGTTGTTCCGTGGTCTTGGTCTCTTTGCTATACGTGAAAGCGATGTCTGAGCTTATGGCATGATCGAGGTGTTGTGTGCCGATGATCCATTCCGAGCACACCTGCCAATGAGTTTTGGCCTGGGATTGGTAAACCCAGTAACCCTCGATTGTGTAGCATGACCGGTTACACAAGGTTTCACTGTATAGCTCTGGGGTCGGGGCGCTACACGCGGGCATCTGCTGCATCCTTCGCAAGCACGGCGGCATCCAGCTGCTCCTTAAGGGTAGCAGCCTGTTGCGAGGCACTCTCCCCCTTGCGCCGCGACTGCGCCAACAGCTCTGCAGGCAAAAGGCGTTCAAACAGATAGCAATAACAAAAATAGTCAAAAACAGCGAACGACAAAGGACAGACCTCGGAGCTCGGTAGACTCTTGCTCCAGCCAAGTTTTCTCCGCCTCCATGGCCGCGAAACGGCGGCCGATACCCAACAGCTCGAGCGTCATAGGCTGCACCAAACAAAGAACAAAGAGTCAGTGGAAGAACTTGAGTCTGTACACGACTGAATTCAGTCGCCCACAGACTCGGGGGCTACTCCCATCGGGAGCGCTGTCGCGCACCCGATAAATCATGAACAGAGAACAAAGAGTCAAAGGAGCAAGATCAGTTTAGAGTCTATACTCAACTGTTCCTAGTTAACTATATACTCGGGGGCTACTCCCATCGGGAGTGCTGTCGCGCACCCGATACAAACAAAAAGTACTCATTACTCACATGCTCGGCTGAATCAAGCGGAGGAGCGCTGGCGATGGTGACGAGGGCATCGCCGGGAGTCGAGGCAGTCGTGGCTGGCGCAACGTCGGGAACAGACGGCGGAGGAGCCGCTGTCTTCACACGACGGCCCCCCGCACTGTCACCATCGTCCGTTCGCTCGCAAGCATTGGGCGGCAGAGATGCACGAGAGGAAGAGTCCCTGCAGATAAGCCAAGAATCTCAGATAGCAATTCTATGCAACGAGACAGAGAAAGCAGCAGTCGTAAACTTACGAGCTAAGGACCGTCAGCAAGGTGGCAGGATCGAAGCAGTCCGGAGCAGCGCGAGTCCTCTTCGGCGGAGGCTCTACGGGATCGAGCGCCGGACGGACCTCCTCGTTGGTACGAGCAGGAGGCGACGATGTGCTGGAGCCCTCCGCGGCGGAACTCTGCTTCGACTTCCCCGCTGCCTTGGAGACGGCATCGCGGACACGCTTGCGGGCGATGAGAGGAACGTCATCACTGTCTGCAGCGTCTGTATCTTCAACCGACGCAGCGGAACAGACAGAAATGTCCTGTTTATCAAGATCATCCCGCAAGTCAGGGACCGCGAAAGTACCTTTCTCCTCAGGAAGGGGAGGAAGGCTGATAAACGTCGAGAAGCCCTTCAAACATAAAAACAAGGCATCTTTCTCAGAAATCCAAACATCGGCAAGCAAAGCAAACAGACAAAAGGTACACAAGAACAAAGAACATACCTCCGGAAAAGGGTTCTCGCGGCTGAAAGGCATCACGGGCGATTCAAGGACGTTCGCCTCGCCGACCTTGAGCATGGTCAGCGCGCAAACCCGAGATTCGACCTCGCCCGTGGACAACTCCTCTGCGGACGTGCGCGTCACGTCGGCGGCTCCGGCAAACTCGAACAACGGGTGCTCCCGAGCTTGAATCGGGTGCACCCGCCTTCTGATGAAAGTGCCGATGAGGTGAACGCCACTTACCTCCCTACCGGCGGTCTTCAGCAGATCCGACACCCGAGACATGAGGGGTTCAGACTCCTTGGTCTCTCGGGCGTTGGGGCGGTGCGTCCAGGATTTCCTCTTCGTCACGGTCACGCCAGCACGGAACGGGGGAACCCCGTACTTCTGCCCGGGCTGGTGGACGTCGGCGACGTAGAACCATTTTTTCCTCCAGTTCTGCGCGGACTCGAGCAGCTTCAGATTGAAGTACTCTATGTCCCCGCGGGACTGGTTGCCGAAACCCCTGACGTGGTAAACTCCGTAAGCGCCGGCGTTGCGCTTCACATTGAAGATCCGCTGCCACAGCCCCCAGTCCGGGTGAATGCCGAGTAAGCACTCGCACAGGACGATGAAGCAGCTGATGTGGAGGATAGAGTTCGGCATGAAATCATGGAGATGGATGCCGTACGCATACATCAGCCCACGGACAAACTCATGAACAGGGAAGGTGAATCTCCTGTTCACAAAATCGATGAAGCAGACACGCTCGCCGTCGCGAGGACGAGGGGCCACCTCGTTGCCGGGCGCCCGCGTCGCCATCTTCTCCAACGGCGGCAGGAGGCCGTCGCGGTGCAGCGCCTCCAGCTGGCGCTCGTCCACGGACGACCTCTGCTAGTCGCCGTGAACCTTCTTCAGCCCGCCGGCCGTACCGGCGGCGGCGACGGCGGACTTCTTCTTTCCGGTGGTCTTCTTCATGACGGAGATGGATATGCGCGGTTCGGTGGCTATGAGCGGAGAAGCAGGGCGCAAGAGGAGAAGGAGAACTCCGGCGGTGGGAATGGGGATTGTACCTTTTTCACCGCCGGGGCGCCCTCATTTATTCATCGGACCGCGCGATCTGCGCCGTCCAATATTCACCGAGTATAACGGAGCACATCCAACCCTACACGTGGAGTGCGTGGAGGGCAACCGTCGCCGGCCGCGTCTCCCACTACGCACGAGAAACGAGGAGGCCATCATCATGGCGTGGCAAAATTTTCGCACCCGTTGGTCAAACCGACGTGACGTTTCATACTGTCACCTCTGACAGGCCAAACGGCAGAGCGCCTTGGCAGCGCAACGCACGCGCGTGATGTCATTCATGACGCAGGAGTTGCAGACTGCCTTCGGTACAGTGTTACTCGACAAAGTCTCGACTCTTAGTCGACAAAGTATCGGCTCCCAGTTGGCAAAATATCGACTGCTTCCTGACAGACTGAACAGATTTGCATCTGTTCACTCCCATCGGGAGCGAAACAAATCCCAAGATTTACGGCATCATAAATGGGTTGCGATTATCCCCAGTTATGAATAATTAAGCACAATTTTGGGAATAATCCCCTCAGGAGCGCTACGGCGCACTTGATGAAAGCACGACTATGTGACACTCGATAGGTTATCGACCTTGGTCTAACCCGAGCAAAATACCCGAGATGAATCAAATACAGCTGACCCTCGGATGCTGCACTCTGAAGTGCAAAGGTAAGACCCACCGATCCGTCGTGTAGGGCCAGGCCCACTGGCAGCAGCCGTGGTAGCTTGACAGATATGCCGCACCAGCAGGTGCGAAGAAAAATCCTGACGGACGCGTTGGGTGCCCTTTCAGGCCGAATTCGACTCCGTAAGATCCCGAGCGGCTGGAGTCGAAGGGACTAGCCTCCAAGCTCGAGCCTGGGGACTCGAGTTTGATGTACGCTAATAACGTTTGTGCCCAAGAGCACTTAACTGGTCCCGATTCGTCGAGAGCACCATGCTTATTATGCGATATCCACCACTAAGCGTCCTGAAACACGGGCACGAATAAATCACTAAGGGAATGACACGCACCAGGACAATACAATACGGAGGAGTCCCTACCAGACTCGCCAAGTCTACTAGGTCCTCGGGGGCTACTGACGTGGGTACACCTTTCGGGTGTGCCACCATGGACTACCCTGGTGCGGAAGTGAATAAAAGGCCCATCTGTCATCTGGCCCAGGAAGGAGGCCCCGAACGAAAGACTAGAAATATTAGGTCGGTAGGCCCAGATGTAAACCTAGTCGGTATAGGACCCGAGACCCAGTCCCACTATTTAAGGACTGGGACGGCCGCCGACCTAGGGCACGCTCATACTCACCGCCAGAAACCCTAGCGAGATCACATCTCACGATCTCGCCATTGTAATCGATCTGTAATCTCCATCATCAATTCCAGACAAGCAGGACGTAGGTCTTTTACCTTCAGGGGCCTGAACCTGGGTAAATCCCGCTTGTCAACCGACGAATCCACCAGTACCACCATCTTCTTCTCTCGTTCTCTCAACCCAAGGATGTCATCCGAGGGATTTGGCGTGGTAACCCACGCCAATATATTAGGTACCCATGCAAGTTTTGGTGGGATTCCGACGCTCCGGACCCCCGCAACGGCGAAACTCTACACCCGCTGGAAAAAAGTCTAACCTATCGATCTGCCCCTTTGACCGGCGCCGAGAGGGGGTAGACGCATGAACTTTCTTGCTTGTTTGTGTTAGGGTGCTACATAGGACCATGGGGAACCAACATTTCATGTGGTCCATCGCATGATTCCATGCCGGCCCGACACCCGAAATGGGAGTTTTCACCTCTAAGTGTCGGAACTTACTACAGAGTGAGCGGGGTCGGTGAAGCGGGTCACACCTCGGAGTTGTATCTTGGTTCCCACAACCTACCAACACACGCTTATACATATATTAGGTACCCATGCAAGTTTTGGTGGGATTCCGACGCTCCGGACCCCCGCAACGGCGAAACCCTACACCCGCTGGAAAAAAGTCCAACCTGTCGATCTGCCCCTTTGACCGGCACCGAGAGGGGGTAGACGCATTAACTTTCTTGCTTCTCTGTGTTAGGTTGGTACATAGGACCATGGGGAACCAACATTTCATGTGGTCCGTCGCATGATTCCATGCCCGGCACCCGAAACGGTAGTTTTCACCTCTAAGTGTCGGAACTTACTACGGAGTGAGCGGGGTCGGTGAAGTGGTCACACCTCGGAGCTGTATCTTGGTTCCCACAACCTACCAACATACTCTTATACATATATTAGGTACCCATGCAAGTTTTGGTGGGATTCCGACGCTCCGGACCCCCGCAACGGCGAAACCCTACACCCGCTGGAAAAAAGTCTAACCTGTCGATCTGCCCCTTTGACCGGCGCCGAGAGGGGGTAGAAGCATGAACTTTCTTGCTTTTTTGTGTTAGGTTGGTACATAGGACCATGGGGAACCAACATTTCATGTGGTCCATCGCATGATTCCATGCCGGCCCGGCACCCGAAACGGGAGTTTTCACCTCCACTACAAGGGAAAAGACTTTTAGTGACAAAATTCATTTGTCACTTAATACCTCATTTTCGTCACTGATTAGGGGTGGATGACAAAAATGGTGCGTCATTAGGTTTGTCACTGATTGACCGTCATAGATTCAAGGGGGTGACGAGATGAAAAAATTTGTCACTATTTATCTTGAATCAGTGACGGTAGTATTTTTTGTCAATGATCATGATGAATCTGTGACAGCCTGATTTGTCACTATGTGTATGAAAATTTGTCACCATTAGATTGTATTTGAGTGTAGGACTGGTCAACAAATGCTGACATGGCTTCTTACATGTGGGTCCAGCGGTGATGACATGGATTCTAACGCATGGGTCCAGATGGTAGTGACATCACATTCTGTCATGTGGGACCCGCACGATGCTGACAAGTTGGACCTAATGGTGACGTGACCACTTTCATGTGGGTCTATACGATGGGGTGCCAATGTTCATGAATATA